>JAYGXS010001162.1:0-15736 GCA_036362985.1 Ligula intestinalis
CGAAGCCTGATCTACAAACGAGAATTTGATCAGCCGATGTGTCGGGTTGGCACCGGCCTACAGAGCTTCGTACAGACTCGTGTAGTCACGCCCAGACGTCCGTTACAGTTAATTGGCTCAAGTTCCCTATAAGTAGCTTCATTTTTAGTTGCTGAGGCCCAGACGAACGTTGGCATCACTGACAACTAATAAACGTACACTTCTACAATTGCTCTACTCCCCTCTTTTTTCATCGTTTTGTCTAACCCCCTTACGACCCCTGACTACTGATTGGTGTACATCCGTTATAGTCACCCCATTTTTATTGCTGGTTCTTATATCTGACAATGAACGCTTGTAAAAGTTCGATAGCTCACAACAATAAGCAAAGTGAATCGGTGCTCTTTAACCCTTCTTCTTCTTCATCCATGCAAATACCTGGAACACGAATATTTTTATTCATTCGTCAACATATTCCATACTTGTACTATTATCCAACAGTATAACCAAATGAATGAAAGCGTACGAACAGTGCTGCGGCCTGAGGTGGAAACAGACGAAGCTCGTTGTTTTTGAACAAATAATTGGTAAAAATAGTACTAATTACACAAACCTGCTACCTGTTTGGAAGGTTCGGGAACCATATGTGACAAACCATGCTTTATTTGTCATTTTTTATACTCTATACTATCGTAGCGAGTATATTTGCGAGGGGTGTTGAAGGGCTCGAGAAAAATTTTCATCACACGCCAAGTGGCACCCACAAGATAAAAATGGAACCTGCAGTAGTTGGCAGCACCCGACCTTTGCAGACAGAAAGACCATGTGAGCAATCTCAAATTGGCCTGGTAACAGAGTACGTATTTTCAAGCACGACTGGTATTTGTGCTAAATTCGTTCCCCTGCGTTTTTTTTTCCGATGTGTTGGTTTGAGAAAGTGTCTCTTATCTGATTATGATGACAATAAATCGAAGATATCGTCAGACAGAAAAGTATTCAGGCCTTTCAAAGAATAGCTTGTAAATAACTTACCCATTTGTTCACCAGTTGGAATATAACCTTTCCTTGGATCACTACCTCAATTCTGATACCACCAGTCGATGACAATTAACCGAAACTCCTTTATTAAAGCCCGGAATATGAAACAAACGTTCGAAATTGCAAAATTCATGCCAAGTAGGCAAACTTGTTGCTAAAATCTGCTCATTTCCTTTATCGTTAGCATATGAAAGTACTAACTAATGAATTTATTGATATTGGTACTGAATACGCCACAATATATGGCGCTGAAATTTCACTCAAATGGAAATCCAAGTACGGAGCTTAGACTGGAGTGCAATATTCACTAGGTGCGTTCCTTGGAATTGGTCGGCGTTTAAGGCCCCATTACACTGACTAATCACCGGATTCTGCCCTATCTCGAAAGAGTCACAAAAATAAGTCCCATTTGCTAACGAGCACACTAAAGAAAGAAGTCAATCGTAGAGGAAAGCTGTGACAATCCTATCTCATAAAGAAGACGACCGAGTCACGAACGTCGCACAAGGGGAAGAGAAATCGGGTGAAGAGCCTTGGGCTTAAAACCTATCAAAGTTTCGAGAGTGACCAAAATAAGCCGCGCAGTATGAAACCCAAAGCTCTTCTTCAAATACATCAGGGAATTCACTCGAAAAGAGACCCCAATCCTTTGTGAAAAAACGGATGATGGTACAGAGCTTTGCAAGATGAACGAAAAGGTTGAGCAGCTAACATGCTTCTTTCAGTTGATTTTTACGAGTGAGGCCGAGCTAACCGCTTTAAACTTCAGTCCAGATTCCGACCATTGACTTAGTTTACCTCATGGAAAGTACTGTTGGGCAAGAACTTCTAAAGCTCAAAGAATTGAAGTCACCATGTCCGGATAGAAAACCTGCAAAGCTGTTGAAGGAGCTAACCATAGAGGTGGTAGAACCCCTGTAGTTACTTTTCCAAGCCTCTCTTAGCACAGACCAATTGCCACCCGATTAGAAGACAGTGTGGATATCAGCCATTTACTAAAGTGAGAATCGGGCGTCTGCAAACAACTACAGGCTGGTAAGCTTTACTTCAGTATACTGCAAGATTATGGAACGAAGAATCAATATTGGAGCGTCATCTACTTCTCTCTGACAAACACAACGGCTTCTGGAGAGGACGTCCCTGCCTGACAAATTTGCCCTACTGTCTAAAATGGTGGACCCGAGCACTCGATGAAGGAAATATGGTGCACGCAGTCTTCAAAGACTTCAAAAAGGCATTCGATACGATGCCTCATCGACGTCTGTTATACAGGCTCAGCCGCAAAGGGGTAAGGGGCAACCTTTTGCAGTGAATCGAAAACTTTATGACCAGTCGGTGTCAGACCGTATGTTTTCGTGATCAGCGATTGACATACGAAGCAGTTGAGAGTGAGGTTCCTCAAGATTCTGTTCTTTCTTAGATATATCAACGACTGAATAAGCAGATAAGACTGCGTACTCGCAGAGCTTGCTGATTACATAAACTTTGGAAGGTCATCCGTAACGGAGATGATGAGGCAAATCTGCAAGCAAATTTGCGTCCACTCGGGCAATGATCGAGCGAGTGGCTCCTGCCATTCAATGTTGCCAAAGGCAACATAATGCGCTTCGGCAAAACCAGCACTGCACATATAAGAGCGTATTAGCCAAGTTACACGCCATTGTCAGGGGCGGAGGCTCATAATAACCTGGGATGTGGATTACGCCTTCACTCAAGCTATCACCCCACTACTTGAAGGTGACCAAATCCGCAATGTCGAGCTTGCATCTAATCAAGCGCGGCTTTGCTAACTACGATGGAGTGGTCTTTGGCATGCTCGTGCGACCTAACTTGGAGTTTGTCCTCCAAGCCTCGAGACCTCGGACAGCCGAAGACAGAAAAAAAAACACTTTAAAGGGTTAAACAACGCACCGACTTCTTAGGAGGCCACAGGTACCTCCCCTATGAGACAGGCTTGACCAATTTGGATAACAGAAGGCTATGCAGTGACCTTATCACACATTCCGCAAGCAGCGGGCTCAGGATTGTTGCCTCGCCTCCAAGGATTACTTCCGACTGGCTACTACGACTAGCATTTGAGGACACCCTTTCTCATAACATGTAACTGGGACGAAATTAATCCGACGAAATTTCTTCGTCTTTAAGAGCGTTATTCAAGCATAGAATGCGCTACCGGTGGCTGTTGGTATGTCCCCATCCATGGACAGATTAAACACATGAATTTAAACCAACGTAGCCATCGCGGTGTCTGTGACTAGTCCAATGCAACCGTTACAAGATATCGCCAGAATGCAGTAGTGGTATTTATTCATTGATATTATCTCCCATTTTTTGTATGCAAACTGCAAAGATGGCGTCATCATCGCGATCATTGCCTCAACCGAAGCGTGTGGTCCTAGGCTACGCGTCGCTACAAAGTTTCTCCAAAAGGCGTCCATAACCGACTCCTGGGGATTATTGTGGTCTCCCTGTTTTCATCACTTGGTCGGCAGACGCGTAAACCAGCAAGGGCGTATGCTGGTCCATGTCGGACAATTTCTTGATCTTCTTGTGACCTCTGCGACCTCATCGTGTGACCCTTAGCACATTGATACAAACCGCGATGTGCTCCTCCTGACATGCTTTAAACAATCTCAGCATCCTATCTCGCGCATACCTTCCCCCACGAGCGACAGTTTTCCTCCCTTAAAATCCCTCAACTGGCATTCAAACTTCTAAAATTCCCGAAGAATGCCTAAAGAAATTTCTAACTGTCTGTTTTTTAACCCAGTTCCATTTACTGGCATCGCCATCCTTTTGAATTATTCTGCCGAACCAATGCAGTGCAAAGCTACTCTGTAACAGTAGGGAGTTCAGAAGAATTTGTCTAGATTCATCTTAATAGAAATAACCTCAAACTTATTTTTGCAATATGGGACAAAGGCAATTGTGGGAGGAAGGATAATCAATCGCTGGGACAATATGTTTATTCGCCTGACGTTTCGACATCCATCGCGGGTTCATCATCAGCTACATGGACAGTATTGCTTAAGGCAATAGTGCCTTTGACGAGTTGTCGTCTCGAGTGGCCTTCCGACTTCTCTTAATGGTAGGCGAGAGCACTAATAGTGTCACCACACGCAAGACCTATGGGAGGATCGATAGTGCCTCGCGGGGACGACTTGTCAAGACGAAATGCGTGCGGCTTGGGCAGGATTTCTTATTCTTACGTCTTATCCTGACGTACCAGTCCGTAGACTTGCAGTCTTTAACTTATTTGTGTTCTCATGCACACTCCTATGCACATTGTCATAAAATAAAGGGTAGTGTAAGTGCTTCTTTGCCAGATGATCTCAAAACAACAACAGCAACGTTGCTACCAATAGCGCTTTCGAGAGCGCAATATAATTGGATGAATGTAGAAACCTTCACACCGCGTTCTCTTGCCACGTATGCAGTGTGCTCGCTGTAAAAGGAGAAAAATAGATCGATTTGGATTCTTTAGAAGAAAAACCTCTGCCGACGTTCCTCACAATTAAAAATCAAATGCTACTCATAATTTCCCTCTTTGCTAGTATTTGTGTCAACGTTCAATCAAGTATATTTAACAGCGGTTATTTTATATAATGCGTTTCCAATAGACACGTATATCAGCAGTACAAATGTGAAAAGAAATACGGATTTTGAATATGTAAGATATATTTTTGACGGCGACAAGGTACGTTCAACAAAATTATTTACGTTGCGCAGACGGGTCCTTGCAGACCGGTCCTTGCAGATGGGTCCTTGCAGACGGGTCATGATATTAATTTCCGCTACCAGCGCAACTTTGTCAATCGCTGCTTGCGCAAACCAGGTGGCCAACAAAGGCGCACCAACACTAAAGTTTTGCGAGCGACTCATACGTTAAAAACGTATCGGAAGCAGTCAGCCGCCTTCTCGCACCACTTAGAATTGGAGTCGCACACAGGCCGGAGGCAACCATAAGGTGTCAGATAATGAAACCGAAGGACCCACTGCCACGGCAAGAAACATCTGGGGTGGTCTACACGATCTGGTTGAGTTGCGGGCAAAGCAACTATGTCGGAGAAACTGGCAGATTTCTAAAGAGGGTAACTGTCTAACATGCGGCAGCCAATACCCAAGTTGCAGCTCATTTGGCAAGACCCGGCAA
The DNA here is from genome assembly GCA_036362985.1 of Ligula intestinalis. Lineage (NCBI taxonomy): Eukaryota > Metazoa > Platyhelminthes > Cestoda > Diphyllobothriidea > Diphyllobothriidae > Ligula > Ligula intestinalis. Next base: position 5,171 of record JAYGXS010001162.1, read on the forward strand.
CCCATTCAAATTTATGACGCCGAGATTCTCGCAAGAGGTGACAATCGGGTGAGCCGACAATTACTTAAGTCATGGTCCACAGGCTCCCAATCCGTAAAAATGTACAATAATTTGCCTAATCATTCTTCGGTGCTGAGAATCAAGTTGGCCAAAGCCAGCCGCCACTTGGGGTACGAATAGGCCTACGCCAACACCGGAGGGCCAGATGGCCGAGCAATCATCATGCCCCAGTCCACCACGCGTGATGAAAGTTCAACAGGTCAGAGCCCGAATGCGCTTCAAAAAACTTTCCACGCTCAAGAAGGGAATTCACGTTAATTGTCGCTGTTTGTTTGCAGCAATGACTCTTCCTATAAATACAGCAAACGCTGTTTCTGCTATTGCTCTTTGACTACGTAGTTGATGACGAATGCGCGAAGGATGTCAAAACGTCAGGCTAATAAACGTTTCGTCCCAGCGATCAAGTCGCCTTCTTATCAATTAATTCCTGGGACTCACATGTTCGCTTTTATCGGAGACTGATAAATTGTGTCCCTCATCTGTGCATGGACCCGACTTTTCTACTATTACTTATGATTAGGGATTCCCGACGGAATCCAAAACGTCAGGAAAAGTAAACTGTTGTTCCAATGGTGGCAAATCTTTCTTCTGTCATGACCTTTTTTGACACATGACCAGCAAGTATTAGCCCTGACTACCAGCTAACACTAAAAGGTGGTTATAAACGGCGCAGACGGGTCCTAGCAGACGGTTCATGATAAATTCATGGAATAGAAGTTCATCACTGCTTCGCCACCTGTCATCGCCCGTCGCTGCGAATCGGGTATTTACTCACAAAGAAATGGGCTCACGTTATCTCCTTTCTCCTCTCTTCTGACATGGCTGACTTCTGCTTGAAAATGTGTTGCCTTTCTGCGGTCTCTGGCATGCATAGTGAGCTTGCTTGCTTCGGGGAGTCAAACGGTTTCTGGTCACCCATTCGGGATTTGCTTGAGCATTCAGTCAAAGCTTTCTTATCTGCATTATGCAAACCCTAATGCCACTGGTCATAATTATTTTTGATGATCATAGTACCGTATATTTTAATGCCAACTATTCCCTGGGTACGCAGCTGCGCAACTTAAAAACCGTTTTTTAAATAAAAAACTGAGGGTTCACATATTAATTTTGATAAACGATCGGTGAATGTAACTGAACAGGTGTTCATATTTATGATTTTAATCGGCAGCGAAACCAGCCCCTGGAACAGCCGTTGCATCGTTGAACCTGTTTCACTAAAATGACGTGGATTCGAGGCTTGGGTAAGGAACCAAAGGGGAATCAGCTTTGCTTTTGTCGGCAAGTCCATACGCCAGATATGGCCATGGCATCTATCAAACACGATTCGCATAACCCAAACACACCCGCTACCCCCTCAAGTTTAGCCGTTCGATGTAACCTCCGCCACAAACCCTCTAGTACGATAGGATCAGTCCCCGCTTCTAGTATCGTCCAATGATGAGTTGGTTTAACCAGCTTGAAAATGTATGCGTAAAACTCCACTTTTGAACGAGCATTAATTCTTCATTTTTCATATCTGAATGCATTCTACCTCAGTTATTCATTACCACACAAAAATGGCTAAAACTGGGAAACTACTGATCAGCTAATGCTGTAGCTTTTGTATCATTCAATGAGAGAACATCGGAAACCACACGCGTTGTGTGTATGATACGTCTCGACAAAGCTTAATTTACTATTGCTATCTAAAATATAATGCATTGGTCGTGTTTCCGTTTAACATGACCCAACAGGCAACTCCGTCTTATCCATTCAATTCACATGTGAAAAAAGCGGTGTCTGTATCGGGTTTTTAACCAACAACAGCAAAAAGAGGGCTGAAGTCCAGCCAACCCCTCTGGCCACATAAACTATGAGGCTCCGTGATTCGGTAAAATTAATTATTCAAAATTTACAAGAAATTACTTTTAATAACGCGTGTTTGTTGGTCATCTGTTCGATTCTGTTTTGACTGATTAGAAATTCCCGCTTGAACATTGAACTTACTATGTTCAAGTTAGTGGATTCTTTAAGCTGAAGTAGGCTGAACTGGGCTGGCTACTTGATTGTGGTGTTATCCAACTCACAGCTGGCAGCAAGGCCCTGTAGCTTAGATGGTTAGAGGGCTGGCTGTATTAAAGCTTTCCCGTTGCTGTCATGGGTTCTAATCCTATAGGGGCCGCCGACTTTTTCATTGGCGCAACGTCGGGGGAATTCGCGTTAACCCGCATACATGAATTTATATCAGCGGTGAGCAGTCGAGGCTAGGTGGCCGTGCAAACACTAGGCATCCGGCACACATGTACATGCTAGGAGACTCCAAATGTTAGCGCATGCATGCGAATAAATCGAAGTTTGGGATACAGGGATTTTAGTATAGGTCTGTAACAATAAGGATATCGATACGGAAACCATATACAAATAATTTGATGGGGAAACGGAAACCAGTTCAATCTATCCCAACGGAAGGATGAGATATAGTTAGTGCTTACTGACCGAGGCTGCAGCCGTATAAAACGTCACGATTTTGTGTAATTATCTATTGAACTGATTTTAGAAGACGAAGATGCGATCACTGGAACAAGAGTTTTATTTGCCTGACGTTTCGGATTTCGTCGGGAATCCTTAGTCATAGGTAATCGTAAACAGGTCTGAGACATGCGCAGATAACTGATTTTTTTGCACATTGCTAGCGCTTCACTCACGCTGATGCATTTCCGCAGAATCTCACTTCTCTCCACTTTCGCCCCCCACTGGACCTTTTTTGGCGAAAATTGTGCCACCTGGCGTCTGACAGCAGTCAGAAAAGCAGATGCTTGGAGTCTTCGGTAGTTTATCAATGCATAGCTTCGCATCTTAGCAACTTGTTAGCTGTTCGACTTAGGATCGCATCCTTCTGTACCATAGCTACAATGTTCCGTCCCACACACGATCCATAACCTCATGAAGACTCGCGTTGAAGGGCTACGAACTCCCCCCCCCCTTATTCCAAGCTTAATTTAACAGCCCATTTGTTGAATTGAAAAGTATTCGATTGAGATCGTGGGTGCGATAGTGTGGATGCGACGAATAGAATCTCGACCGACCTCGACTCTTGTCTGCAACTCTTTGCTGATTGGTCGGCTGCGAAAAGATATTGCTTTAAAACAGTGTGACACTGGACTGTCAGATCAGGCTGGCAGTAGAAATGGCTGCAGCACAGCGAACGTTATGTGCCATACTGGGTCTTCTTACATGGGTTTCTGGCCAACCGGATGGGTGCAGCTCTATCCCAACGCTAGAACGCATTGACTGCTACCCAGAGCCATCAGCAACGGAGGAACGCTGTCTGGAACGTGGTTGTTGCTGGGAGCTGCCCTCTGATCCTAAAATGAATGCGTGCTACCTGCCAGTCGATCATCCTGCCTACTCTATGCAAAACACTACCTCAGCACCCGGACGCTATACCTTCTATCTGCAAAAGCAGTTTGCCAAAGGTCATTTCGCCAATGAACTCGCAGAGCTGAAAGTTGATTTTATTTACGAGACAGCCAGTCGTCTACGATTGCGCATCATCGATCCACACCAACAGAGGTGGGATCCTCCAGTGGAAATCAACCGCCAATCAACTTCCCCCCAAAGGCTGGTAACTACCGAGTGAGTTACGATTCCAAGCCTTTTGGTTTCAAAATTTACAGAAAAGCGGGAGAAAGAGGCGAAGACCATCTACTTGTCGATACAACCGGCCCTATGGCCAGTAGTCTGATGGCAAGCGATGCATTTTGGCAGATTGCTTTCAAAATTGTGGCACAACGCGGTTTCGGACCCGGTGAACGTAGGACTGAATTCCCGCTTTGCCTACGGACCTGGGAGAGGGTACCAATGTGGGTGCAAGACACGCCGCCAATGGAGCACGCTAATCTCTACGGTGTGCACAACTTTTTCCTCGGTTTGTCTGTTGATGGGACTGCCTTTGGCATCTTTTTGCTAAATTCAAACGCCCAAGAGATTGACATTCAGCCAATGCCATCACTCACGTACCGGACGATAGGCGGTATCCTAGATTTCTTCATTTTTGTGGGCCCAAAACCACAAGATGTGATCTCGCAGTACCTGGATCTCATAGGGCGGCCTCCCTTGCCACCCTATTGGGCCCTCGGATTTCATCTAAGCCGCTACGGCTTTCATGACCTGGCGGACGTACAAGCAACAGTGTCCAGGAACAGAGACGCTAACGTGCCTCTGGAGGTTATCTGGGTTGACAACGATTTTATGGACAGTAAGAAAGACTGGACAGTAGATTCGGTAAGATTTGCGGACTTTGGACAGTTTATAAGAGAGACTATTAATAGGTAGAACGATATGCGCATAGTGATCATGTTCGATGCGGCTATTCAGGCAAACCCAGTCGCAGACTACGAGATATACTGGGATGGTTTACGTAGGGGTGTGTACATCAATGACAGTCAAACAGGTGGACCAATCCAAGGGAGTTTATTGCCAGGCACTGTGGTTTACCCGGATTATGGTAAACAGGAAACTGTTGAATGGGTCTACGATGGTGCCTCGAAATTCCACAAAGAGGTTCCTTTTGATGGATTATGGATTGATATGAACGAGCCTTCGAACTTCGTTGATGGTTCCCTTGATGGATGCATCTGGAACAGTCCACTAGATCATCCACCCTACCAGCCGCGAATTCTCGGCGAGTTCCTTTACTCGAAGACTATTTGCCCTTCCGCCCTGCACGAAAACGGAACCCACTTTGACCTGCATAATCTCTACGGTTACATGCACGCCAAGGCCACATGGAAGGTTCTCGCACGCCTGATGCCTAATCGGCGTCCGTTTGTGCTGAGTCGATCAACATTCGCCGGATCCGGTCGCTACACCTACCACTGGACAGGCAATAATTTCGCCACCTAGGAAGATCTCGCTGCCTCCATTCCACAAATGCTGAACTTCAATATTTTTGGGATACCACTGGTAGGCGCGGATATTTGCAGTTTCATTGGAAACACAACGGAGGAGCTATGCATCCGATGGATTCAGCTGGGTGCCTTTTACCCTTTTTCGAGAAACCACAATTCTGCGAATGCTAGGGACCAGGACCCCGCCAGTTGGAGTGACGAGAGTGTGTGCATCATTCGGGAAGCTATCAAGCTACGCTATAGCCTGATACCTTACCTTTATAGCCTGCTATACAGGGCGAAATTAGACGGGAGGACTGTTGCGCGGGCATTAGCCCTCGAGTACCCCAAGGATCTGGCGTGCCATTCGATTGACAAACAGTTTCTCTGGGGTTCATGCCTTCTGATCACACCAGTGTTGGAACAGGGCGTGAGAGGCATCTACGGCTATCTTCCGCAGGGTGAATGGATTGGACTGAATGATCACTTACGTCACAAAAGCAGAGGGTAATGCTGAGAAAAAAAAGGTTACCATTTCTTGGAAAGCCTAAACATAGGCATACGTGGAAGAGGAGAACGAGACTGAATCGCATCATGTTCATTTTGTTGGTTACGGTTTGCTGTTGACTGTTTAGATGCTCACTTATATATGTAATCACACCATGGCAGCAATTGAGTGCGTCTACTTGTCACCACTGGGGAGCAAGGTTTCTGGAAAGTTACAGGTCACACTTGAGACATGTGAAGCAGAATATTGCCGGTTGACTGCATTAAGCCTATCTACTTAGGTAAAGGAGACCGGTTTCTTCTGCTGAACAGTTTACGCTCAAACAGGCCCCTAACTGTCAGTCATCCCTAAACTAGATCAAGACCTAGAATTCAAATGCCTGCTGTCTGGTGGTCCGCGACTGGTTGCCAGATGCCCTTAAGATTTCCTACTCACTTCTTTTCTGAACACAACTTTGCATCAGACAGGGCAACTGTGCAGCCAACAACTTTTCACCCCGAACTTTCGAGCAACTTTTCGTTGACCTGACATAGACTTGACGACTTTGACGCTACAGTCTAGCCAGTCTGGACCTGGCAGTGGAATTGGCTTTTCAGCGTACAGTGCAGTACTTACAGTGTTTAGCTGCGAATTTTACAGTTTCAGCAGAATACCTCGTGCCTTAAAATTAACGTGCTTTGTTAATTGTTAAATTTGACGAAAGATACGGTGTTATAAATTTACCATTGCACAAAACGAGAATGTGCTTTGGCTATGGTTGATGTTCCCAGCTCGCTGACTGTTCCCGCTTCGGGGCTCAACCTATCAGTCGGGATCAGACGGCGTTGTCCTCACAGTCCACGTGTAACTCCCTGGTTTATAAGGGATTGCCAGGCGCGTCCGCTTGAGGCCTTATTACCTGCATTGGAGTAAGGTCACGCGACGAGTTCGTTCTTGAGGGACTGCTACCATCTGGGCACGCGCATTGACGCAGGTGCGTTTTGTCCAGTTAAAGGTCATTGCACGTGGACAGGCATCGCGTGAGCATAACCACCGCGAACGCATATGACCTTGACGGCAGCTATCAATTGACAAAGGACGCATTGTGGCAGTCGGTGGCAGACACGACACATCAGCTGAGCCTGCAGGTTTTTTAGACTTTGGTCAGGCTACACTCCTACCATGAAGAAGAACAAGGACAAGAAAAAAGAAGAAAAAGAAGAATATATCTGGTTGTGTTTGGATGGCGATAAAGCGGCTGGGTGGGGGAAGTGGGAGAGATAGAGCGTCAACCCTTACGTTATAACATTGAATGCTGGCTGTATTTAGAAGGAATTAAAAAGTGACTAATTAAATCCAAATCGCCCTAAATTCCGTGGATTTATCCGACGATAAAAGGATCTTTGTTCTGTTTTAACTTTGCGAAATTACCATTGAAAATTTCAGAAGATAAATTGGCGAACATACGTTTGTTTTCGATAAATTCTCGTCAGGCCTTTACATTTATATGGTTTGAATAAAGTATGGTGGTGATAAAAGGATAATAAAAAGGGGACAGAAGGAGTTAGAAATGTTCTTGTGTCTTCAGTAGCCCACATCACTTGCCGAATATAAATAACAACAAAATAAATGTCATAAACAAATACACACTGCTAGACGTACCATCGAGTGTCGACTAACAACGCAGGTCACAATATGCCCCAATAATATTTTATGTATGTAGGCGGAGGAGGTGGAATCAGTGGGACGAAACTTCAACTCTAAGGGCTACTTATAAGAACTTAGAAACGAAAGATCCGCAGAAGCAGATGTGATTGCTGCGACAAGAACTGTATTAGCCGAAATTTTCGGATTCTGTCGTGGAGCCGTCATCAGAGGCAGGAGCAGAAGGAATACATTCATAGACAGGGCGTTATAGTATTCATAAAATATTATTCGCTATGCTTTCGCATGCCTACATCAATTCACCGTTCGCCCTATCGAGGATAGTGGCCCGCTTGCTCATTAGCTGCTTGATGACCTGCTGAACCGTCATACTCAGAGGTAGACTTGAGTCTGATGATTGCTTAGCCATCTGGCTCCCTGGCGTTGGCGTTTTGAAAGGTGTTCGCTTGTGTGATTTCCAAGTGGTGAATGGCTTTGGCCAAACTGAGCCTCAACAACAAAAATGGTTTGGGCAGGTTTCTGCAATTGTTAATAAGCTGGGGGCCTGTACACCATGATTCAAGTGACTGGCTATACCTATGTTTATCAGCTTTGGCGAGAATTTTGGCCCCATCGAACTTAAATGTTTGGCTGGGTTTCGTTGGATAACCCGTAACGTGACATTTCTCCGCACCGCTGCTGTATGTTTGGCAACTCGCATCCAGAAAAATCTTCCAGTGTCTCTGACATAGTTATTTTCTTCGCAACTGCACCCGATCTCATGGGCGACTGCAGATCGTTCTTGCCGTGGCAGTAAATCTTTCGCTTTCATTATCTGACGCTTTATGGTTGCCTCCGGTCTGTGTGCATTGCCAGTCGCAAGTGGTGTGAGAAGGCGGCCGACGGGAACCGAACCTCAAATTAGGGAAGACTCCTGGACCGGCGGGGATCTTGAAATGATACGTAAGGAAACCTACCACAGGACTTTGTAGTTAATTGCGTAGCTCAACGTTTACAGGGAAATCCTGCCAAGATCCCAACGTAGCACCTTATAGAACTGCTCAAATTATGCCTAAAGAATTTATAACAATTTGATAATAAGTATAATTAACAGGTAAAGTTAAGCAAAATGGGCTCGCCAATAGCGGGACGACTCACAGAACTGGTATTACAAGGAGTAGAGAAAGAGGACACTCAAACCTTTAAGCCCACGATGTGGCTTCGTTATGAGGGTGACATGTTTATTACAATAATAAACAACAAAGTCGAAATGCTACATCAGACGCTGGATTATGTCCTCGCGAGCATACAGTTTACTCGTGAAGATGCAGGTGGAGACACTCTGCCTTTTCTTGATGTGAAAACACAAAAATGGAGCGATGACAATCTAACCACAAACATATTAAGGAAGAGATCTAATGCGAAATTCGTATAAATTATTGCAGTGACTACCACGCCGCTCCCTGAAGAAGCTGCATCCGAATTCTATCCCATCGGTCCTACCGCCAAGTTGATTTGAACGACCAATAGGGTAGCTTAAGATCAAGACTTAACTTCTTCCCTCCTGATCACATGTCAACGCCCGCTAACCCAGCCGCTTTGACATCAACGGACCCACCAGCTACCCCCAAACCAGCCACAAAAAATCGTCACTCACTCCCTCACATGTCTGTGGTCTTGCTGTTCTGAAATTTACACAGTCTAGTGCAACTTTCTTTTGTTTTGCCTGAGGACGGGTTTGTGTCACCATTTCGTAAATACACAAGATTAACTTGATTTTTCTGAAGAATCTCTTCTTTTTTAATTATATTGCTAGGAATGCACACCTTCGCTGATCTACAACTTAAGGAACTATCTACCAATTTATTGCTGCCTCTTTCATCTCTGTTCGAGCTGTCAATGACAGGAGGCAAGTTTCCTTTGCCATAGAAGACGGTCAACATCGTTGCCTTATGCAACAGTGGTAGCAATATGACTGCAAACAGTTTAAGGCCAATAAGTTTGACCTGCCTTTCGTGAAAAACAATGGAAAACTCGTTACTGTTACTATTTTCTCTTCTTGTCCCTGATGAGATAACCGCGATGGATGTCGAAAAGTCAGGCGAATACAACTGTTGTTCCAGCGATTGAAACTGGCGCTCCTACCTCTTCACAATGCAATTTCTCCTGAAAATTGTTATACCTAGATTTTGATGAAAATAACGTCCAGAATGGCTTTCGACAAGGGTGCTTCGACATTTTAGACTTCCTGATTTCTCTGAATCATTACCTTCGAAGAGGACCACGAAGTGGATAAAGTGTAAATCGATTTCCACGTAGACTTCGACAGCAAGCCCCATCAACGCTTTTTGCATAAACTGAGCGACCTTGTCATTAGGGGTAAACTTCTGGACGGCATAAAGACACTGATGGTCGGCTTCAATAAAAACGAGTTCATACCAAAGGGGATAAACTAGATTGGATAAACGTGGTTAGTAGTGTTCCGCAAGGCTCCGCTTTCGTTCTCATCATTTTATTTTAAATACAACTTTCAGGAACTGGACTGTGATAAGACTGTATCTGCAGATGGCGTTAAACCATGGCAGTTGGTTAAGGCTACGAGCAGCTGTGAAGCTCTGCAGAATAAGCTGCGCAAACTGCAAACGTTGTCCGAGCAATGACTCCTATATTTCAAAGTAAAAAAGCGTGCTATACTCCACCTGTGTCCATCGAACTAACCCATCACTAACAGCATATGGGTATTTTACCTGAACAACACTAGATGTCCACTAGAATCTGCCCAAAAAAACATCTAGTCATTTGGATACATAGTAATGCAAAGCCGACGTTGCAATGCACAAAAACTGCAACCGAAGCTATAGGAGTACTACAAGCTGTCAAAAGTACGTTTTTGAGCTTTCGAAAAAGATCTCTTTGGGAAGACCTATAGCACTTTTGTTCGAAGTCACCTAGAATATAGAAGACAGGTCTGGCGGTCGTGGTTCGCAGGAGATAGAATATTTCGTAAGAAAATGCAGCGTGGTACGGGAAAGCTAGTTTAAAATTTTTTAAAACATCTGTTTTGTATAGAACTATTTGAATGACTCAATTTATTTCCTCTGTATTACATGCAGCAAGGAAGTGCTCTTGGCTAAGTTTTGACTTAGTACTTTTCTGTGCGTTAATTTCCACATGCCAAGGCCAGACATCTCAGCTGTGGCGTTAAACAACTTTTCACTGTGATCTTTACAGGTGATTCTCCGTTGACTTGACACACACTTAAGGAATTTTACGTTACAGCTCAGCCAGTCCGGACCTGACAATAGAAACCGGCCTGTCCTCACAAAATTGACAGTAAGTGGGCTACCTCATGAAATCCAATGGTTTTTACAGGAATCTTCCTGTTATGCAAACGCAGGCCCAGCTGCGGCCTCCAAAGTCTTACACGAATAAAGTAATGGTCGTCCTTCACAAAAGGGCATATTGGGATGTATCGAGTACTACTACGGCGTTTAGAAATACTAGCGG
>JAYGXS010001163.1:0-15719 GCA_036362985.1 Ligula intestinalis
TCTATAACACATGCCAGACCCAGAAACAGAAAATATTTAACGAGTGAAAACTCGCTAAACCTTTTCAACCTTACACCGGCCATGCTGGGTCATGAGACAAAAAAAGCGGGCAGCAGTATTCTAGCATAGGAAAAACAAACATGTGGTATTAATTAAACTTCATTTCTGGAAGGAAATACTGACGCGATCTTAACCCACATATATGTGCGGACTTGGCAGAAATGCGATCTGCATGAGGTGATACTGCAAGCTTTTTCATGCAAGTAAAACCCAAATCCTTTATCGTAGATGTTTCTAACAGTGGACTAGTTTGGAAGATAATGGGTCAAGGAAGCCTTGGGGGACAAAAACTCAAGAAACTACATATTGATGGAGAAAATTTCATCTGCCATGCAGCACTACAACTTAAGGGTGTACGAAAGTCTGCGTTAACTTTAGCAACACAAGTACTGGCCTTGTACTTGGAAAATGAGTAAATACACTTAAGGACAGGAGCATCAATGAAATTATCCGAATTATGTAGCACTGTTAAAATTTCATTGATGTAAAGAATAAAATGGGGGAGTCAAAAACTGTGCCTTGTAAAAAACCACTCGTGATCGGCTGAGACATCGAGTATATATTCCCTACTAAAAACTTCCGTCTGCGGTTAGACAGGTAGAACACAATGAAATCGAGAAGGGGACGCCTGATGCCTAGAGCTTCCAGTTTATGCTAGCAATATTTTATTTTCTACACAAAAATCGAGAATTTGCTAATAAATGGTCTTTTTTAGAAGTTTGGTTAGGACCGGGGTTTTATGAATATCCCGGTAGTTATTTACGCACAAACAACATCCAGAATTAAAGACTGGAATAATAATAGGTGTCTTCCATGAGTCCGGAAAGAAATAATTTGAAAAAATCTGAGAATATAGAACTTAGCACTCAGGGGAAGCTAAATACTATCTTGATAAGTTAGTTCGGAAGGTCGTCAGTTCCCGAGGAGTGCAATTTTTAGACCGATAATGTGCTTACAAATAACTTATATTGATAAATATATGCTACTGATAATATTGACTGAGCATTTCCTAAACGATGGGACTGTTAAGATTCCATCGTAAGGTGCTTTGCAAAGAACGCATTGGACCATTCAGCCTTCTCAGATTCATCTTGCATCCTCTATTTCTTTCCAATTGAGCATTTTATCTGATGACACCGCTGTCGTGGGTTAGTTAACCAATGAACGCAGACAGTGGATTCCACGTCGATTTGCAATGCGTGCTGGCGTGCGCACGCGCGTGTACGTTGCTCCTTGTCGCCACTGCTTGTGATATAATTGTCTGAGTTCAAGGTTTCCTCAGAACACTGACCTTTAGGAGCGTTGGAACTTGATGTAGGCAGTATGCGTTAACGACAGCAGGCGTGCCAAAACTTGGCTTCTGTATTTGTGTGCCTTTTTCGTAGCTGCAGAGTAGACAATGGTTTAAACATTCAAAAAGCATTTCAGCTCCCCCCCTGCCACCACACCTGCAGTCCAGGCTGCCTGTATGCCTACATATGTGGTTGCCTCTATCGGACCGTAGTAAATTCCCTGTTCCCGCTGACCAATTAGCAGAGAGCGCTTTCCTCCGTCGATCCGTCATCTGCCTCGGCGGCTACCGACAGTTTTACGTGTTCACGTTCTCTGCCTTTTTTCGCCGAACCCCACCTTACTCCACCCTAAGTTATTGATGTTTACTCAGAACCCTTACCTTCATTCGCCTACGCACGCAGAAAAGGCACGAGGCAATCATGACAACAGGCGTGCTAAAACTTGCTTGATATTTTCCGACCCTCGATTTTGTGAAGTAGCATGTGATTTGCCTTCTGGATTTCGCGTTCACGTGTGAAAATGACATGTGCGAAATTAAAACGGAATAGGTGTGCGTATACATGACATTATCGCCCAATATTTATAGGCCACCTCCTCCGTGTGCCTGTAGAACCAGCCAATGCATAGGAATCGTGCATTTTTTGTGTACCATTTCAGTAGTTCGTTACGAGCTTTTCAGAGCATATATATCTAGTAGTTACCTCCCCAATATAATCACATATGAAAAATGTGGATTCTGAAATCACTTGGTTGATCAAAGTGATGATGCAACCAAGGAAAGAATATACCTTCAAAAGTAATACATATTATTTATCGCATCCAAAAATACATAGGCGTCTTTCAACCATTCACAATATGGGAAATTGTAAGCCGTTTTAGATTATGTAAGAGCCACTTAGCAATGGCGTGATAGGCTGAGTTTGTCATATGCAAGATTACATCAGGCGATGCGCAAGTTTCTGAATTTTCGGAAGCCTATACATTCTGGGTAATTGTAACACCTACAAGTCTCAGTCTTACAGGCAATTAATTCATTTGTGAAGGCAAACTGCAAGGGAGAAAAAAAAGGCGGAAAGCAAATTGGCCCTGGTCTACAGTTTGTCAAGTAATTATTATCAAATGAACTGTGCATATTGTAGAAAGGCATATGAGAGGGGGCTCCATAGTAAGGGGGGCTGACGTTTGTCATGAGAAAACCAGGAGGGGGCATGAATATAGAATTTTGAGGCATTATATCAAAATTTAACGGTATATTGGCCTTCGAAAAGTGCATGGCTGGTTTTGAAAAACGGACAATTTTATGAGCTGGCTGAATTATTTTTGGATTTTGATGAGATTTGGGGATAGGATAAAGCGCTAGCTTGAGCAGTTGGGTCTTTGTAATATACTATGTTATTGTCGGTAATCATATTGCTGAATTTGAAAACTGACGTAGATTTACTAGGGGCGTTCATAGGTTTATCGGAATTTAAAACTATCACAGACGTGGTTGGCTTAGAAGGAGAACGACTTGACGAGGCTACAGTGTCACTCGAATCACGAGTAAGGTGAATGGGAGAAGTGTCAGGCGAAACTGACATTGACCCAGAGGGATGTGGGCTTACCTGAGCGGGAGGGCCAGACTTGGAGACCACTTTTGGTTTTGTGGAACCGGAGCCAGTGTTCTCATTTGCTACTTTAGATAAAACTTGACGCTCAATTGGCGCTTTATCCCTGCATACGTAAAGTTTATTTTCCTTCTAATAGTTGGCTGACCGCTCATGTTGAGAGAAAATAAGGTCTTCTTCTATCGCCGAAAAAAGTTTAACGAGAATCGGCATGTTTTACCTTCGGGATGAGAGTCTTTTAGCTTTTGCAACTTTAAAATTAAATCCGCAAGAGTAAAGAAACTGAACAGCAACATCTATAGGTTTTTTATTTTTCGAAGCATTTTTCAAAAGAAAATTATAATTCCTTTTTTGCCAATCAAGGGTCTCAGTGGACATCATATTGACGTGAGGCTCTAGTTTCTCGCATTGCTTAGAAGTGAGCATGGATACTTTTCCATCAAAGATGGCACCAACGACCGTAAACAGGCAAGCATATCGGTTATAAAGCTTACTTAAGTTGTCTCAAGCATCAGAATCAAGTTTTTCCGTGATTAAGATAGGTTTATCGTTAGTAGAATCAGTATAACGGGTTAATTAACGTCTCAGTTGTGGCTTGGGTATAATATTGAATAGAAAGTGAGTGATAGGATATGTCCTACGCATAGTTATGCAGAAAATTGTGACAGTAAATTTGAATTACCAATGAGGCTACGCAGGGTGACAAATATCTTTAATATTATATTAATACTAAGTGGGGCTGTTAATTACCAGTCTAACAGCCTACGTACTTGCAAAGAGGCCCAGACACGTGTTTTTGCCGGTATTCTGCCGCTGCTTGACACAGCTCTTTAGGCTGCAGCTCATCAGTGAGTCTTCCTGCTATCCCTATCTGCTTTCTGGTTGCTCTACCTGATCGCTGATCGCTCTTTTTATCAGCATATGTAATATTTAAAAGCTGTAAACCGAAATGGCTAGTGTATAATCGTGATTAAACACGTCAACGCCTGTATAATATACACATGCTATCATCAGACAATTGTAAGTAGTATAATTTACTTTTTCACTAACCATACGAACAGACTAGGTACTTGCATAAGGCCGAGAAACGTACTTTACCCGTATTCACCAGCTGCTTGATTGAGCTGTGAATGCCTCGGTTCATCAGTGAATCTCCCAGCTTTGCCTATCTGCTTTCTGGTTGATTTACCGGTCTTGAAAGATCAGCGTTTTATCTCCAGAGAAATGTATTTTTTAATCTTGGTGTTTGTCAGCATATCAAAGGTCTTAAGAAGATGACCAACATTTTAAGGGTTTATTCGTGGGTAAACCCGTCAATGCCTATAAAATATACACATGTTGCCAGCTGAAATTTGTAAGTAGTATTAATTTACGCTGTTACTTACCATACTTACAGCCTACGTACTTGGTTAAAGGCATTGACGCGTGTTTCGCCAGTATTCTGCTGCAGCTTCTCACAGCTGCTAGGAATCCGGCTCATGAGTGGGTGTTTTGGCTTTCCCTTTCTTCTCTCTGGTTGCTCTACTGGTTTTGACATCTTAGCTTTTTAATATGCGGATATTTTTTTTTCTGATCGCGCAAAAAAATTAGAATTTTTAATGTCTAAATGCCTAGGCAGAAAGTGTTATTTTACCGCTGCTTGACACAGCTCTGAAGGCTTCACTCATCAGTGGATCTTCCAGGTTTCCCTATCATACTCGTCTATTATGAAATAAGCATCAGAAATAAGTGGATGGGTTCACGACACTGTAATGCATTTAACACGTGGTCTCAGCTGGAACTCAATAGCTCTAAGTTAAGTCATTTTATTGAAAACAGATCTTGCGTTAAGCAGGATGATATCTTGTTTAGCTCGAGCAACTGAACTAGGGTTATCTTAATTTAAGGATAAAAATGTTGAGGTGGGTAATTTGGTTCAAAGTTTGGATTATAGCCATTGACTGGAGCAGGACAATTAGCATAATGAAGCTGAGGGGGATTGCTGAAAGCTGCAGGTAGATTGCTCTGTTAGATCGATGGGCCATAGGAATTAGTGCCTCGGTGAGCTTGCTGATAGTAACCGGGAAAATAGGAAATCCAAGACGGGAAAGAGTAACTGGAGGGCGAGGAAAGGTAACTATGAGGATTAAGTGGTCGAAAGCCTGGCCCATTATGATACTTGTGATAATTAGTTTAACCTATATGTTTGTTAGCTTCCTGTTCTATAGGCTATGTATGTGTTTTGAAAGGCTGCATGCTCGTGGTTTAGTTCCGGATCCCACCCTTTCTGTGACCTGAATTGGGTGATTTAATAGATGGTTTAGGAGGACTCTGATCGAGTATCGAATCTGATGGTCTGCCTGACGTACAGTGCTTTTGGGAATTTAAAGTAGGGCTAACAGAATACCTAGCTATGGCAACTGGGGAAGCATATAAGTTGGAGGTAGACGGGGTTGTCTGGTGACATTAGGTGGATGAGACATTTGCTGCACTCGGGATCAGAAATCTAGGTTTGGCAGGAATAAAAGTACATGGCACGCTAGGCTTCCTAGGGCAACGACCAGGAACGTGAGCCAGTGGCGGTGATTTTACTATTTTCTATCTACATACGCAATTGATTTGCTTCATATACCCGCAATGTTTCGGATTGTGCAAGAGATGTCTCGAAATTCTATCCTGTAGGTGGTTGTAAATACCAGAACAACTTCATTAGAAACACACCATTGAAAAAGCATTTTAAGGTATCAATTCTAAAGAATAATACATTAAGGCCAATAGAATAGGTGTAATCGATCGGTGCTGTACTAGCTCACGAAGAATGAGTCTGAAGAAGCCAAATTGGATATTTGCCATCCAAGGTGTATCAAAATCCTTAATTAAATAGTAAACGTTTTGTAAATTTAATTGTTTCGGACTTTTCCGTTGGGTACCATCTTGGTATATCGAGTTCCTTTAGTATACTTCCTGGTCGGCAGGTTGACTTTTCAGTATTATTTTCCTTTTCACCACATCTACGCCTACCCTTTCAGTTCAGTGAAAGAGTTTAAGGCATCATCCATTTCCTTCCAATTGAGCATTTTATCTGATGACACCGCTGTCGTGGGTTAGTTAACCAAAGAACGCAGATAGTGGATTCCACGTCGATTTGCAATGCATGCTTGCGTGCGCACGCGCGTGTACGTTGCTCCTTGTCGCCACTGCTTGTGATATAATTGTCTGCGTTCAAGGTTTCCTCAGAACACTGACCTTCAGGAGCGTCGGAAGTTGATGTAGGCAGTATGCGTTAACGACAGCAGGCGTGCCAAAACTTGGCTTCTGTATTTTTGTGTCTTTTTCATAGCCACAGAGTAGACAATGGTTTAAACATTCAAAAAGCATTTCAGCTCCCCCCCTGCCACCTCACCTGCAGTCCAGGCTGCCTGTTTGCCTACATATGTGGTTGCCTCTATCGCTACCGTAGTAAATTCCCTGTTCCCGCTGACCAATTAGCAGACAGCGCTTTCCTCCGTCGATCCGTCATCTGCCTCGGCGGCTACCGACAGCTTTACGTGTTCACGTTCGCGCCCTTTTTTCGCCGGCCCCCACCTTCCTCCACCCTAAGTTATTAATGTTTACTCAGGACCCTTACCTTCATTCGCCTACGCACGCAGTAAAGGCACCAGGCAATCATGACAACAGGCGTGCTAAAACTTGCTTGATATTTTCCGACCCTCAATTTTGTGAGGTAGGATGTGATTTGCCTACTGGATTTCGCGTTCACGTGTGAAAATGACATGTGCGAAATTAAAACGGAATAGGTGGTTAGTTGCGTAGCTTCTAGCTTGCCCATGAATATATTTGCAAGAGATGGACCCGGGAGCGTTATTCTTATGGATCGAATATAGAACATTGCAAAAATTCAATCCATTTTGTCAGGTGAACATAAGTTTTGCAAGACAGAAATGGAAAAAGATCGCACGAATGAGGTTGAAACCCAGCCGACTAATTGTCTGAAAGACTTCAAAAGTACGGCGTCATAAGCGAATATGACTAAGAGCGTATTCGTCCCGTTGAGACGCTCATACCTGGACTAAAGGGGCTGTCTAAAATTCACAAAGACGGCGTGCCCGTTTGTCTTATCCTAGATTTGAGAAACTCGCCACACCATGCGACAGCAAAATGGCTAGCATACAAGCTGAAACCCACACTGAGTCAAATAGCACCTCACAGCCTCCGAGACACCTTTCGATTCGTGGATAACGTGAAAAACCTTGATCTTTACAGGATGATGATGTTCTCAATGGACGTCTCATCTCTATTCACGAACGTGCTGGTCACAGAAACAGTAGCCTACATATCTGAGTCCATTAACTTGACTCAGCAGAAAATAGGACACACTAGCAGTGGGCTCGCCCCTCGGTCGATATCTCAACACGATTGACAATCTGGATCGCTTCAATTCCTTGGTTTACTATTGAGTAAATTTGCTAATGGAAGCATTTAGCTTATATATGGCAAGCAGACGTTGTCCAGGCAATACAAAAATTTTGCGATTTCGGTACCGTTGAACTTCAAGCGGAATTAAGTATGGTGTTTGACGCAAAGACGTGTTTCGACAAAATAGTTATCCTTGCCCATTCACAACTAAAAACATGGCGCAAAGGCCGTCAAGGCCCTCAAGGAACTATCAGACGCTGGTCATCACACTAAGAATTCTAAAAAAACATGGAGAACTAACATGCTACGAGTCCGTTATCGCAAAAATTGTCGCCACCAACGGATCTCTGAACCATGTCGCAAAAGCTGTTTATTCGCGGGGCAAATGCCTTATGCAGCTCAGCCATTTCAACACAGGTCCTTGACTAACAACTCAATATAAGACAAGAATGAAACAGCCGATATGGCACTTTGAATAATTTTATTAATCGTTTCTCTCCCGCCAAACGGTATAAATGTCTTCTAAGTTAACGAAAGATACACTGTGAGAAATTCGTATTCCGCCACGAGATTTCCGAGATGAAGCAAGCACTTTACCACGAGTTAAATAAACTGAAGCAAGAAATAACTATTCTTAAAAAGGTATATTTCTTATCTACCGGTTAAAACCACACTTTTCAGTCAAAACCTGGAGTAAATATTAGCACATATGCTCATGTAGCCTTGGCCAATAAACCTGAAATTTGACTATCATCTGCCGATATATGTAAACCAGCGGACGTTTGGATTAATCGCAAAGAAATTCAAACATGTCCACAGTCCACGCCATCGTTGCTCGGCATAGGCAGCAGAAACAATGATCTGGATTTGCTTCCTAGTGCCACATTGTTGGTGCACGCTGCACCAGAAAGCGATGGTAAGAGGTCTATAAGATCATAAAGCCAAATAAACATAAAGCTAGAAAGGCTAAAGTGATCATGGGTGTGCGTTCAACTAACCCGACGAATTGGGCTGGAAAGGCTAAAACTATCACGGGTGTGCACTCAGGTAACCCAAAAACCAGTACAGCAGGACCATTCGAGCCGAATGAACAGGAAACAAGTGCTCACTCGCTCCAAACACGTGAGCTCGCAACAAATGCCCCATTTGGTCACAAACAGAATATTGTTGTAAGAAAAGGGGCTCTAGAAATAGCGTCAGGAATAACGAAAGAATAACCTGACTATGGTGTGGACTTAGGTTTGGACATGTATGACGACACACCTGAAACTTGCCCTCCGGATCATGTGCCAAGCCTGTGGTCTACACCCTGGTCACTCGGCCTAAGCAGCATTAGAAATTATCGGGATTAGCAACCTAGTGCCGAAACTGCATAGTCGTTCAAGGCCTACCTGAATCAAACGGAACTACTCCGAAGGAAAGGACGGATGCGGACGTCGAAAAGTTTTGGGACCTGCTAAAAGACATTCTCAGACAACGAAAGACAGTAGGAGTTTGTGGAGCTTTTAGGATAGGCAAACATATAACTGAACAGTCGGAAACTGTCCGACATCGACCTCTCAGGATAGTCTTGGATAACAAAGACGGTGTTTATTCAGCTGGACTACTCTCCAGCAGAACGTCTGGAACGCCGAGAATTGGTGGCGGAACAACGGGGGAGAGAGAGAGCTGGAGAGAGCAATCTGACCATTTTCAGGGACCAAATAATATAGAAAACTACCATAGTGCTGTGGAAGCAGTCAATCCTGATGACGGCTGCGGTCCAGTTGTACTGGCAAACTCGCGATCAAACGTATTGGACAGTGCAGAGTCTCGCCGGCTGAAATTTCTATATACTAACGCCCAGAGTTTATTCTCGAAGTTTGATGAACTTCAAATACAGGTAGCCGATGGGTCCCCTGATGTTATAGCAATTACAGAAACCTGGCTGTCACAAAGCATCAGTGATTAAGAAGTGGCGCTATGTGGATACCAACTGTTAAGACTAGACCGGGTGAACCGCCAGGGTGGAGGAGTTGCTATGTATGTAAAGAACGAATTAAGTGTGTGCGAGAAGCCTGAAAGGATTACTCACGGTATAGAGGCTATTTGGCTGACAATTAAGGCACGGGGGTCGCAGCCCCTGGAAGCCGTGACTGTCTACCGACCACCGCGGACAAACAGTGATGCAGATGCGCGTTTACTGTTGTGCATAAAGGGGATAGGAAGTCGACCTGATGTTGTACACATGCGCCCAGCATATGTTGGAACAATATGCGTGCCAATTGTTATAAAAACGCCGTTGATCACAACCTGCTAAAAACAACACTTGAGGCCCTTTTCACACAACACGTCCTAGTTTCAACTAGAGCACGTGGAGGGCAACAAGCAAGTTGTTTAGATCAAGTCTTCTAGAAGCATCCCGACACTATAGACGTGGTATGCTGCCTACCTCCACTAGGTCGAAGTGATCATGCCGTACTTTTACGGGATTATGGTCTTTACTCGTTACCCCCTACAGTTAACGAACCAAGGTCGAATATATGGCGAGGTGACTTCTCACAAATGAGAGTAGAGGCATCACAAATAGACTGGGGTCTTTTTTTCTCTGGGGATGTCACTGAGGACTGGAATACATTAAAGGAATGGTTGTTGTAGCTAATGCGCAGTCATTGTCCACTTTGAGTGCCCAAGGTATCTAGCCGAGCTCCATGGCTGAACAGAGCTATCAAAAGAGAGATCAATAAAAAACGAAAGCTTTGGAAGACGTTTTGCAACACAAGCTGCAACGAAGATTTTGAACAGTACAAAGTCCAGCGGAACAAGGTAAAAAAAAAGGATTTCAAAGCACTACGGGCCTTTGAGAGCGATCTACTGCGTCGAGCTGTCAATAATCCAAAGTTGCTATACAATTATTTACGGAAAAGCACACGTAACAGGAACCCGATTCCTGTTATGCAAACTGATGATGGTCACGAAACCTCCGACTGTAAAAACAAAGCAGAACATTTTGCTGAGTTCTTTCAGTCTGTCTTCACCATAGAACCTCCCTTCGTCGCAACTGTTGACGAGGTCGTGGAAGCACCAAATATTGGGGATATTTTTTTTGAAGAAGAGGCGATTTTTCAAGAACTAAAAAACTTGAAGGAATGTATATCTCCGGGTCCTGATGAAATTCCTGCCAAATTGCTCAAGGAACTTGCTAGAGAGCTTGCTAAACCCCTTTCACTCGTGTGCCAGAAATCGTTTGATGCTGGAATACTTCTTCCGGACTGGAAATTAGTGCATACTACACCGCTTTACAAAAGCGGTGGTCATGCATCTGCGAATAACTACAGACCCGTGAGACTGACCTCCATATGCTGCAAAGTAATGGAGAAGATCATCAAGAAGCAATTGATGATATATTGTGAAACTCACAATATATTGTCGAATGCGCAATTTGGATTCCGTAGGGGAAGGTCATGTGTAACAAACTTGCTTTTTACGATGCAAAGCTGGACAAGGGCAATTGATGCAAAAGAAACTGTACATGCAGCCTACATTGGTTTTACGGAAGGCCTTTACAGTGTTCCACACCAACGTCTCCTGCATAAATTGTGACTGATGGGTATCGGAGGCAGACTTCTTACGTGGATTGAGAATTTCCTATCTGGTCGTTCCCAAACGGTGTGTGTAGGACGACAACAATCAAGGCCGACAGTCATCGAGAGTGGAGTCCCTCAAGGTTCAGTACTCGGACCCACCCTCTTTCTCTTGTTCGTTAATGATTGTGTATAGGAATAGGACTGCGATAGCGCCATGTTTGCAGATTATGTAAAAATATGGAGGGTCATCAGGTGTGCTGCCGATGAAGATAACTTCCAGGAAAATCTTTGCCGATTAAACGAGTGTTCGCATAGATGGCTGCTGTCCTTCAATTCTAACAAATGCACTCTGCTGCGCCTGGGAAATCGAAATGCGGTGCCTCATGCGCGACACTACCATCTGAACGGAATCCCTCTGCAAGAAACAGAAATACAGAAGGATCTCGGCATCTGGATGACAGACAATATCAAACCTTCTACACAATGTTGTAAGGCGGCTAAAACTGCAACTTCAATGTTGTACACCATCAAGCGGGCATTCACGGTTTTTATGAAGACTGTTTCTCGAAAATCTTCGGTACCTTCATAAGGCCACATCTTGAATACGCGATTCAAGCCTGGAGACCGTGGATGCGGCAGGTTTATAACGTACTTGAGAGGGTGCAGCGGCGAGCAACAAAATAAGTAAGAGGCCAAGGTTCCCTACCATATGAGATCCGCCAATATAACCTTAATCTATATCCTTCGAGTTATAGGCAAATACGCGGAGATTTGATACAAACCTTCCGTATCGTGCGGGGCTTTGACTGTGCTCTCATGTGTGACGACTTCTTCCAACTCGCCACTACAACTCATCTCCGGGGGTATCGCTTCAAACTCTATGTTCCCCAAGGACGATTGGATGTACGGAAGAAATTTTTTCTCTAATCTTGTCGTGGACCCGTGGAATAACCTTCCCGAGGCCATTGTTATGTCCCAATCTGTGTATATATTCAAACACTGACTTGATATACACATGCTACAACACAACGTGAACTATGTGACAGATTTACCTTGAAACACCACTGCGCCATGTGACTGTCTATATTTTCCCGACAGAAAACTTGTGAACATTGTTTATAATACTTGAGATTTTGATGTAACAAATAAGGAGTTCAAAGGCGCAAGCCTATTTTTTCCTCAAATATAAAGCAAAATATACATAGGGCTTGAAAAGCTAAACAGGTCACGTATTTAAACTCAGCTTACCCAATAGCCAGTACATCAGAACCTATCAAACCAAGTGAACCGGATTAAAGTGCTTGCTCAATTGAAGCACATGAGCTCGCAACAGATGCCCCATTGAGTGCCAAGCAGCAGATGGTTGTCAAGCGGGCACAAGAAACTGCGTTGACTATTTCCCAGGAACGACCAACCTTGACGTGGGTCTAAATAGGCAGTACATAAAACCGCTGCTTAAGCCAGGCGAGTCATTCCGCATTCTTAAGACATTTTGAATAGGGAAGGCTCCAACAACACTAGCATCAAATTCTCGGCCACGAACTCTAAAAATTATTTTGGAAACTGTAGCACAGGCGCAACTTTTGCTGGAGCGCCAACAATCCTTACGGTGTGTGCATTAACGAGTTTTTTTTTCCGAAGGATTATGAGGTTAAAGAGCGGATAAAGATGACAAAGTATTAATAGAGCTGGTAAAACGGAGAACAATTGATAAACAATATCAGCTGGTCGAAAGAAAATAAAGACATTTGGCGGCACTTTACTCGATTTTTATATAAATCTGATGGGACACACAAATCCTACATTGAGCAATATAATTGGTATGGCCTCCGACCACCCTGGATTCGCAGACTCCATAATTGTTTAACTTTCCTATTCAAGGTCACGCACGACGACGGAATTCTCAGCACACTCATGCTATCATATTTAAATGGACCCGTGACACTAGATATAATGAACATACGAAAAAAATATCTTAATGCAAAAAAGCTTAACACTCAAATTTTCACTCTGGTCGTTACGCAACAATATGGAATTTTTTTTTTCTATTTCTGTTTAAAAAATTTGAATTCTCGTAGAATTTGAATTAAAAATAAAAAGTTTCTGCTAAATAGCACGTCAAATATTTTCTTAAAAAAAATAGGACACTTTTCAAGTCCGTTCTGTGTGAGGGTAATAGGGCCTCAGGTCCTCTAATAACATTCCGTCACTAAACTACGAGCATTGCACAGACTGATTTCTCCTGATGCCGAGTTTCTGATACAGATCATCCGCCATGATCAGTACCTGGTATTTGTAGATAACCAAAAAGTTATTATTTCAAACCTATGCTATCAGTAATAGAATCTCAAATCAAATCGTCCTGTCCTCCATATACAAAAACAATTTTGACGGGAAGTTTCCAGTCAGCGGATATACTTTTCGAGTCCCAGACTTAAAAAAATAAGGAAATGGCGTTAGCTGAAAGACAGAAAAGACCGTAGTACTAGAATAGGCCTACAAACCTATGATTTGAAAAAAACACTATATCTATTTTGTATAAGTAAATTTTTTATCGACTTACATATAAAAAAAGTAAATTTAACTACACATTTCTTAGTTTGTTTCTGGTTGCAAAAAATGGCATCGATAACTCTTTGATGTTTTAGGAAAAAAACAAAACGTGAGTGCAAAAAAGTGTATTTCGTATCTCATTTATTAGTAGAATAGTACGTAGCAATATAGCATGGGAAAATGTTTGTTGTCGTTCTTCAGTTTGAGGTTGGCGTTTTCGGTATTCGATGCGGAATGACGAGCTGGCTCCGCCAAAATATATATTAGATATCCGAACTACCCTCGAATACAGTTGCAAGAATTTTATAACGCGCAAAACTGCAAAGCAGGGAGAACACCAAATTTCACCCTGGATTGATGCCTCTCTGAATAGCATAATTTTTCGAACCAACTGCGCCTGAATTTACCTCTGCAGAAAGATCAATCACAAATCCACAAATGAAAAACTGTTTCAACACCTTAAATATGATTTCGCTGAAATCTCTAACATATGAACTGCATGGATAATATTTTCAAATTTTGATCTTATTGTACCTTTGCAGAGAGTTTCTTTTCACTTAAAACAAACTTCCTACTTTGCAAACTATTGAAAAAGCATTCAACGAACAAAACAGATGCAATCTCTGTGTGCAAAAGAAGGTGTTTTTTTTTAGTTTTTTTTTCTGTTTTCCAGAGGTTTTGACAGTGAGCAAGAGGCATTTTACCAATTAACGTTATGATATTGGTCGCACGAGCTGGGGTTTGTCCAAAAACCAAGGCAAAACATAACTGCATTGTTAGGAAGGGTCCAAATTAAAGGTGTAAACAGTTCAACTTTAGCGCACCTGGTAGACTCAAACCATCACGCGGATGCCAAAGAGGCCTTCTCAGTGATTTAAAAGGTGCCTTCAAGCTTATCAAGACTCCTCGGATAGCGTTTTTTGGTGACGGCAGAGACGTTCAACATTAGGCTTCGCAGGCCGCTGCTATGTGCCTAAAGGAATTTTATCGCGGCTCTTCAGTTGCCATGGGCGAAACGGGGTAACATGGCCAGCCACAGCGGACCACAGGCCTAAGAAACGGGCCCCAACAGAGACGACCAAGTCCCAAGTGCAGCCACGCACA
This sequence comes from Ligula intestinalis, assembly GCA_036362985.1. Classification (NCBI taxonomy): domain Eukaryota; kingdom Metazoa; phylum Platyhelminthes; class Cestoda; order Diphyllobothriidea; family Diphyllobothriidae; genus Ligula; species Ligula intestinalis. Next base: position 14,579 of record JAYGXS010001163.1, read on the forward strand.
CCTTATCGACGGTCTTGGAAGCCGGGCTGTCTAGAATTTGACATTATGATTTCAACTGCCCCAACATACCCCTCCTCCTCACCGTGAAAACGAGAACACTTCACCTGTCAACCAACCACCATGGTGTTTTCATGCCATAAAGGCCAGACGAGATCTTATCGAAAACACGCATTTTTTCGCAAATGTATAGTCTAAAAAAATATCCGTTAATATGTATAAAATAGTCACATTTTATATTTACTATCATATTTATAAATGACTAGGGGAATGGCTGCTGTAAGGGACTGGGTTTGTTTGGCTGGTCTACTGGAGGGCAAGTCTTTTTTTTAATAAAATCTCAGTCCCTCAGCTAAGAAATGCGCAGTTTTCTTTAGCGCGGGTGTTCGCTGACCTCATATGAAGTCACTGCTGTTCTTTTTCAACTATCATCACTAATGCCTAGTAGTCAATCGGTGGGTGCTTGTATTTTTTGGGAGGGGGATTGTCCGCTGCCGTGGACGTGGTTTTCAGCATATTTTTCTTTTGTTACGTACCAAAATACTCCAGATGGTGGTCATCGCTGTCCACTTTCTTGCGAAAATCCGTCTTCCCTCTGTTAAACCACAAAGACATGACATCGATTTTCGTGCGACCATCATCAATTTATCTTTAATTTAAAGCTATTCCAAACCAAGCGAATGTAACAAATGGCAACTGAGGTGGTCTCACGTTCATTCGAACGGTACGGCACTTCTATAGAAGCGATCATGTAGTTGGAACAATACACAATAGAACCAGAAACTACGCATTTGTATGCTGCAGGCCAGACGTATAGCATTGCCATCGAAAGCTATGCCTGCAAAATAAAACGGAAAGCAAATGTTATGTTCTATTTAAAGGCAATGTACTGCAGTTCGGCTCCTTGGACGTAGTTTACCTGACCAACATATTTATATGTTTAGTGCTCTCACAGATGTTGAAAATGAAACCGTCCGTTCACACGTGCAAATACTGTGTTCACTTAGATCAATAACCTAACTGTCTTATGTATGAAGACTTGTATTTCTTCAGCTGCATTCAGCCAACTATATGTGTGGTTTTCCGGTGATGAAAGTTCCTCAGTTTTTCAAGTAAAGCAAGGCGGTGGTGAATGATGGAGCCA
>JAYGXS010001164.1:0-15694 GCA_036362985.1 Ligula intestinalis
TGCTATTCTATATTGTTGCCTCTAACGGTTCTAGATACATTCCATAGGTATATACGATATCGGCAATCCTGAACGAACGGCTAGCACGCATCTCTTTCAAAAATAAAGTTTGTAACGACACAGAAGCCGTACAAGCAGATGGACTCTGGGACTTTCACGTTAAACGAAGGCAACCGTCACTGCATTGGTGTGTTCGCGTGCCTCAAAGTCTACTTAAGACAGTCTTTAGTTAAAATGCATGCTAATTGATCAATTGATTGATCGAATATCCCAGCCATATAACAAGCCCAAACAACCACCCGACTTCAAAATTGATGAAGTCGATAGCTTGGGTACTCCGTGGATCGATTTCTTCTGTGCACACATATGGTGGAATCAGCACACTGAAGTGGATGACCCACCAAATTAACCACCGGGAAACGACAGACCAACACATTCACTCCCACGAAACGAACATGACAAAGGAAAATTTAACCGTCAAAACTGTCCTACTGAGGGTCAATTTGCGAAAGCACCCAGAGCCCTTCGCGACGGTCTTCTATGTGACAGAGTTTGAAGGACCCGCAGGTACGACGATAGCCATTATGTGCAGCCGTCTACAAAATTTGCGAGAAAATGTCATCTCCACCACCAATCTTGGATATGAGAAATTTGCCCTATCGAGATTTTGACCGTCGTATCCGGTGAGATCCACCGCGAGCCCCACAGTAAGTTGGGTCAGGGATATTGACGTGCACTGCATCTACCACACTCTCTCCACCTGAGTTCGGTCATGGCCGAGTCAAGAAGACTGGAAACGGAAGAACGCAGGTGGCTCGCGCGGCCGGAGCCACAGATACGCGTGAGGTCACATCTGACTCGGGTCCGCATGACGAAGGCGCCATTACAGTCGGATCCTCGGTCTTCCACTCCACACTGGGCTGACCAAAAAGTCCGAGTTATCCTACCAGTTGGGAGCCGTCCAAGTCACGGCATTTAGCGTACCTCAGATTGTTTATAGTGAAGAAAATGCGCTGAGTCGTCGACCTCATTCTTTATTCCCAAGCTCCAACCACCATCCGGGCCGGCCAGTGAACTGGTGCGGGTAATGGGCACAGCTGCGGACTTGCCTGGTATCGTCTGCGCGTACTGCGTTCATGACCTGACCTCCATAACACCAGGATTTTACACAAAGGGCACTGAGTGACTCACATTCTACATGTTTGATAGCACCAGAGGTCAAGTTAAGAAAACGTACGAATAGTTCGTCTTCTGTGGTAAAACCAACAACCGTACACTAATTATGGCAGCCACGTGATACGCGTATTATAGAAGTGTCCCCCTCCCCCACACCACCCCGAGGTAAGGCCCGGTGCACCAAGATAGGACACTCCTCAACCAAATTGTGAGACAGTGGAAAAAGGAAAATCTATTTGTCAAAAAGAAAGCAGTAAGAAAGTAGAACAACCATAAGCAAATACAGAGATGTAAAGTTTCTCCTTAGCTAGTAAATACCAAATCATCAGAGAGTTACGCGTTCCCATTGTGGTCCTCCATCAAAAAAGCGCTGAAAAAAAAACAAATGAAGCTGATTGATGAGCGCGACCAAAACCGTGGGCAATTGACGAAAATAAACAGAACTCGAAGTCAAAGCAGCCCAGGGCAGGAACAGATAGGTTTACATAGTGTGTGATACAGCGTTTCCATAAAGAAAGCATTAATGGGTAAGTAAATGAAGACTAATAGGAACAAATAGACAATTGCAAACCGATAAAAACGCAGTTTTAAAATGTGACTTTAGAAAACGAGACCTCGTAGTGTCAAACCGCAATAAACCTGTCGATTAATAGTGGACTCTGTTCAGGCCAGTTCGACTGAAGGTCAGCATCCAAACTTCTCAACCAAAGAGCTCTTGATCAATAATTACAGCCAACAACAGCAGCCAACGTCGGAATGGTTGCTTCTGACTTCTTTTCTCTATTAACCCAACCGAATCACACTCATTTAAGTCCCTAAAGGAGTTGTCAGACCAGTACGTAGGCTTTAGACCTTCCTGGTCGTAGGTCAAATTACAACTAGCAGAGGACGACAAATACACAAGATGGAGGCTTTCCATTCTCCCTTGTATCTGTTGAATATAGATCTTAAATAGTACTGGGTCGTCGCAGAATAACAACATGAAACGGATCTAACCAATCAGGCTGGACCAGTGAACACGTGGCTCCAAAGCGACTTGAATAGATTCATTATTCTGAATTGTTCAGTAGATAGCACTGGTGAGGCCTAATTAGGCGAATTCCAAGCCAACTGAATAAATCTGCCACGAAAACAAACAGGGATGACAAAAATGCAAGTCCTCCAAGACTGCAACTTCAAGGACAGGTAGCAGAAACCTTCAGTTCTAGCTCATAAGGCTGCATCAAGGTGCATAACTGCAAGGCACCTGAAATACATTATAGCAGCATAAATTCCTCCTAGGGGAAATGAGAACTCGGTTCTGTTCGATCCAAAAACTAATAAATTCGCTGGGGGATTCAGAATACACTACAGGCCAACCGAAAGAAAACTAAAGTTGCATCAAAAAACGAAAGATACATTCGCCAAATTAGTTGAACTAAAAAGAAATCAACGAAGTTTGGCGAACATAAGTTCACCGAACTTGACTTTTTGCATGTTTACATGGGTATCATCGCTGAACTTAAAAAAGAAACTCAAAAATAGGCTTCCAAATTTCGAAAACTTCCAACTGAACGCATTCCAAGCCTTGGCTTAGATAGGTGAAACGAATGCCCTGTGAAAGAAATATGAATCAAAATATACCCAGATTGTTCAGACGGTGGAGTGAAGGACCAGTGAATATTCCGGAAGCAGCGACTTATAGTTTGTCCGACGTCTTTATAAGCATACCTAAGTGAATTTTAGGAAGAAGAGTGTTATGGTGAGACTCACGTGCCAAGGGCAGGCCCAAACAAATAGTGAATGCAAACCTGTCGCCAACTCAACTAACGTTGGATTATGCGGCAGGCAAACAATTCAATCATCATTATTCCTAATAACATTATAGTCGTCTTCATCATAACTCTTCGCTGACCCCGTCATTCTATCAAAACAGGAACCAAGTTTAGAGACGAAAGGCTTTAAGAAAACTGAAACCTCAGTTGAATCGCTTTAGATGCGTTTTTATGACTTAGATACATACAAAAATGCGGATCCTCGGAATTGGCTAAGAAGGCGATTGGGCGCATCACACTACTACGAAAGTTGATAAGTTCCGCCCTGACTGCATTTATTCACAGTCGGGCCGGTGCTTGCGGACACTCGCGCCTACATCACCTACCTTATGTGCCCATAAAGCTGTAATCATACCTGATCTAGCCGGCCTCTAATAAGCCATGGATTTTACGTCATGCGTGGCGATCTGCGAAAGACAATCTCGGAAGCTCGAAGATCCGATACCGAAGGCTCAAGAACTAACTCCGCTGAACAAATTTATGAGTCGACCCCCTTTTACAGGCGTTCGGGATTCCAGCAAGGCCGGATCAAGGGAAGTAACATTTAGTTCATTGAGTGGACAACAAGGAACGTGCCAAAAATACGCCTGAGAATGACAATGACGTTTGCGGCAACGCTAAAGGGTCGTTCGCGGCAGTAGTTCTCGCAGTTCAATATTTTTTCCTTGCCTGAAGACAAACAAAATTCGAATGAGTTTCAATCACCGAGATCGGGGTCATTTCCAGACGCTTTCGCAATCAACTCACGAAACCAGGACGACAATGTCGAAAAAAGCTTTCACTTAGACGGGTATACTACTCTCTGCGGGCGCCTGATACTTGTCTTCTTGTATCGGTTATGTCTTTCTGAGAGGAATCACACTACATAGCATAGACTGGAGAGGGATAAGACTGCTGTGAAAGAGAGCGGACGGGTGATGAGTTGGTCGTTGAATTTTAATTCGACCTCAGAGTGTCTACATAAATGCATACTTTTATGCTCAATTTTTATGACGCCCTCTAGGTGATCCATAAAAATGTCGGTAAAGGTTGGACCGAGTGGACTTCTCATTGCTACTCTGTCTATTTTTCTATCTGGTAAACAGGAATTGGACACTATAAATGCATACTTTCAAAAATTAATGTAACAGTTCAAGGGACAGGCGAGCAGTCATGCCCAGACTATTCCTTGAAGTGTTACATTAATTTTCGAAAGCATGCATAAATAGTTTCCAATTCCTGTTTACCAGACAGAAAAATAGACAGAGTAGCAATGGGAAGTTAACTCGGTCCAACCTTTACCGACATTTTTATGAACAATTCATCCGGAAGGACGACGGATGCCTTGTCATTACATGCCAACTAGAACTGTATTGAGGAATTCCTACGCCTTTTTGAATGCAAGAAGAATGTGTGACCTTCAGTACGTCAGTGTCGTATTTGCTACTGCGCCCTTGTAACCCGACTTAGCCGAAGCATGTGCCCTTACGCCCGCCTAGTCATCCATCGATTCCTCATGTCCTGTGCACCTTGACCTTGTTTGCTGCCTTCGCATTGGTTGGTTCCCCTCGTTCTCTGTTTCTGTCCTAATTCGCTTATAAACTGGCAGTCACGCATCTGCGTCATTGGCACGACCGCTCGCCTAATCGCTACAACTGTATGCTCATCCTCCCTTTTTTATCTATCGGGCTCTGTTAATCCTACCGTTTATTTCTATAGAACCACAAAGAATATCCGAGTTATTCCGACTGCCTTCTGACATAGCTTTTGACAGCAGTTGCGTCTATTCTGGTGAATAAACTAGCACCGAATCACCAAAACCTAAACAATTGACACGAGCTGTTGTGTTTTTGTTATTTTCTGACATTCGTAACATGAGGTACTGACATATTGCATACAAAAAATTGGGTTCTATGGAATGTTTCAGCTTTATTGCGCGCGGCCTTGTCCGCTGAGCGAAGGTAAATTCTAACGAACTCGAGAAAGATGGTCAAAGTAGAAGAAAAAGCGTTTGACTTCATACGCTGTAAGCGCAGAAATCTAGGCGCTGACCTGGCACTGCAAGCGAACCTAACGAGCCCTGAGTTAAAGTTAAAAAATGTAGGCCCCTAACCCCCTGAATCCAGATTAGAGCTCATCGATAAGCATAGTTTTTGAACTGTAATTAAACGTAACCGATGTGAGTATTAGTAGATAATTTGGTCACCCACCCCCTCTCCGCGGAAGAGTCAGGGCTATTGGAAAGAAACGAGAGTCAAGTTGTTTAGCGGCTTAAAACGAAGCATTGTAAAGGAGAGTAAAGCTTAAAATGTCAAATACAACGCAATGTTTCACCTCTAAATCCATACCATTTTAAAAACAACGCAGATTTGTCGTTAACACTGAACTAAGCACCTCTTCGACCTATTTTAGGTATTTTTTTAGCAATAGCTCCAGGGGAAAAATTGCAGTAATTTATATGATCATTGCTTACCACATTCTTATCTACAACCACATCAATGTCCTTTAAGGCTTCCCTGTACTTCTCCAGATCCCTCCGACAAATGTAATTTCCATGTGCATGCAAATTGAGTGTCTTGAGAAGGGGAAACCAGGCGGACAGACCTTCGGGCCTGGCCCGGATCAGAACTGAGAGGAACTCCGAAAAGACAGTCACTTTGAGGTCGGTGAGATTAGGATAGACGGTAGGGAATTTTCCCCGGCAGTACCAGGTGTACCAAGAATCGTTAGGGTGCACCACGTAGCTCTCCCGATCACGTAGTGTAAGACGACTGACATGGCTAACTAGGTGCATCAACTCGCCCAGGTAAGTGCAGTTCATCTGCACATTGGGCACGGAGCAGAGTTCCGCTGAGTCAAGAATCGGAGGCGGTAGGACTTCGGTTGCAGTGTCCACCTTCGATTCCCCAGTTCCTGTGGGAAAACTGACTTGGGTGAAGACAGCAGAGAGCTGGCGGAGGCAGAAGAAGGGGGAGCCTCCGCCATCGGGGGTTGGAATGCGAAAGAGCTGGAGTAGATCCTTGAGGGGCATCACCAGTTTGCTGAGATCCAAAGTCACTAGGTTTATCCAACGGCCCTGTAGGGACTGAGTAATGCTGCAAAGCAGGGTGAAGGCCTCAGTGTCCCAAACGCAAGCACTCGACTCGTCCTCTATGTTTCCCAGTTGGCTCATCAGTCCAAGTACATTTTTCTGAGATCGTGCCGTCAGCATCAGTGGCGTCGGCATTAATTCCTTCCAACTGGGGAAGACTTGCACACAACTCCAGCGGTCTTCCAGGGATAGGTCACGTATGATCAAACGACCCAAAACTGGTTGTCTTAAGACTTCTTCCTGGAAAGGGGGGGAGAATAGACACTGATTTTAATCAACCATAAATTCACCTCGGTCGGAAAAGTGTTTTATATTAGCAGACGTCCAGAGGTCTCCTGAGTGGGACAACTTCAAAGTTCAGGATGCTATCAGCAGTCACTCTACGGCTACCGTAGGTACGGTTTAACATTAACTTCTACCCTAATAGTAATGAAACAAGACTGGAGTCCGATATTTTCGCGGCCAAGCTGAACCCGTGCATTCACTGGTTAACACGGCGTCGCGCTCATGTGACTTCTGTGCTCTACGGCCAAAAGGACTTCGGGCACTATGGCAGTTTAAACGGTCAATGAGATTAACCTATCAAACTGCAGGCGTGGCAACGCAGATCACATACACACTTTTTGGATAACATGCGTCATTTCCCGATCGATCACCTTGTCATGGGCACGCCGATCCTGTCTAACGTAGTTATTCCTTTGTTACTCCCCTAATTCTCCTTGTTGTAAAATCGCACATATCGACGCCACCTACACCAAATTCTCACGAAACCCTACGACAAATTGACGAAAATGCGAGGCAAAGGTACCCGTCAGACAAATTCTCCTCGGTGGACGGTCATGAGTCCTCTTCTTCCAGTTTGTGCTGAGCGGAACGTTGGTCGGCACTCCACCGGTTGAAAAATTCACTGGAAAATAGACATAGAAAGCAGGCGTATCTAACATCACATCGCATACTTTGCTGACGTATAGGACACGTTTTCTTGGTTGCCTTCCATAGAAAGTAATGTAATGCGTTATTTCGTCGCCAAATAAAGCAATAAATATACGATCAACAAAATTTGCCGTTTTTTCCCCAGCGAATGAGGACTGTCTCTTAGATTTCCTATGCATCCGTAATCCATAAATTGCTATTAGTAAAACTACTTCGTCATTGTGAGCCTTAACTGCAAGGCTCCGTATCTGCTCCTTCGACTGTCTTATCAGATCTATGTGACAGTACTCGCCACTGCCCATCGCCATAACCGGTGCAGCACTGCTTGGATTACCAATTCACTGGAAAACTAAACGACGGATTTGGCCTATTACAGGTAAAAAAGTCGTATCGGCAAACAATTGTTTTCGGTTATTGTAGGTGGGACAATGCAACCCACAGTCAGTCAACTGTTTGTTGTAGGAATATATTGTGGTGCTGGCAAGCCACCAGACGTGCAAGCGTTTTGTAAAATACTTGGTGATGAATTATTAACTTAAGCTAGTTGTAATTTGCATATCGACGTAAATGGCAGGATACCGCTATTCCGTTTGACTGTCAGTGACACATATACATGCCTCACAAACCCTATTGGATTAAAGACTAAGATATCAGAGGTCCCTACTGGCAGATACCGTTTTCAACGCATAGAAGCAGAAAGATGGTTCACAGTTATATGACATTACAAATACCCCTTATCCTCCTCCTCCTCCTCCTCACCGTCAACATCATCATCCATAAGGTCTTCAATTATCTTTTCGTGATGACGATGGATCCAGCGGCACATTGCCCACCGGCGATTCTGCACCCTGTGGTAGAAAAAAATTTTCTCTCGAGAGGATATAATAAGAGGGCACAGTCGGCAGCACTCTCATGGGAGCGGTGTCAACAAACATCAAATACACTGGACTATGCAATCGCTCCAGCAGATGATGACTCAAATGTGCGATGCCCAGATGCAAATCACAGCACTGTATCAAGACATGGAAGGTTTAAGTCCTGTTGGAGCGCAAGCGGTCGCGTCTGTGTGGCTGCCGTTTGCTAAGTCGACCACAGGAATTGATTTCAACCAATTAGGAGCAAGACCGGGGACCTAGCGCCAATCCCCTTTTCTCCACGAAACACGGAATTGACTTTCTTGACTTTCTACACTTTCATGAATCACAACTATACGCAACATACGATCTCTGCTACGGCGTCCGCGGGAACCGACGCGCCCCATCCTCTTGGCATCGCGGAACGGGTGTTAAATCTGCGAGCTGATGCCGGATTGCGAATTGCAGGCTGGAATGTTCAAACTTTGAGGGATGACGGCGCCCAACTGTTAACAGCCAAATCCCTTTCAGAATACCGTGTTGGTGTGGCGTGTCTCTCTGAGGTCCGCCTACCTGGCACTGGCCATAAACTGCTGCAAGTACCAAGAACTGACTCTGCGTACCATCTCTACCACAGTGGTGTGTCCGACAACTCTGGACTGTATGGTGTCGCTATAGCTTTGGCCGATTAATTTCACTCGAGTCTGCTAGAGTGGGAGGCTGTCTCACCGCGGATCGCTTGGGTCCGTTTGAAAAGTGCCCCAGTCAACGTTTCCATCATCTCGGTATACTCTGGCTGCTGATGACAGCATAAAAGATGACTTCTACGGTGACCTCCAGCGAACAGTTGACCGCATCGCAAGAAGCGATCTACTCGTCATTGCCGGTGACTGGAACGCCCGACCAGGTGTGTGTGACGCTGGAACCCGTCATGTGCTAGGCAAATTTGCTGTCGGAGCGCAGTGTGCCAACGGTGAGCGCCTTGTCGACTTCGCATCGTCTAACCGCCTCGTTGTGTCAAGCACCCGTTTTGATCATCCGCGCCACCACCTTGTCACTTGGTACTCAAATGACGGGCATACCCAGGCCCAAATAGATCACATCCTTGTCCGAGCACGCTGGGCCAGCTCGGTCTTGGATTGTCGAGCCTACCGCGGTGCTGATACAGGAAACGCTCATGCATCGGACCATGTCCTACAGCGGGCAACCCTTCGCTTGCGTTTGAGAGCTATTCACAGACCCTCCCGACCACAGCGGATCGATGTTGCAAAGCTGAAGTCCTCTGCTGGCGACGCCTTCCACTTAGCACTCCAGAACCGTTTCGACGGCCTGTACCCTGACGCCCGAGCGGACCCAGAGCCCGCGTGGCAGTCCCTGAAGGCCGCGATGTCAGAGCTGGCATACACCCATCTGGGCAAAACCCGACGGCGACATCGCGACTGGATCACTAGACCCACGCTTGAGTTAGCTGAGGAGGCCGGCCGAGCCAGACTCACTGGCTCCCCCACTTACAGAGAGCTGCGGCGCCAAACGACAAGGGCCATCCGAGCCGATAGGAACGCCTACTGGAGCGACTTTGGCACGGAAACGGAGCGAGCAGCTACCAGAGGTGATACCCACAAGCTCTACCGACTCTTAAAGCAGGCCAGCAGAGGTTCGGGGAACACCACCGAGACTTTACTGGATCGCAACGGTGCTGTAATCACTAAGATCGATGACCGGTTAGAGAGATGGCGCGAGCATTTCTGTGACCACCTTAACCATGATCCCCCTGTGATGTCTGACCTGTCGCCCAATGCGGACGATCCTCACCATCTGTATGAGTGCAACACAGAGCCACCCAGTGTAGAGGAAGTTGTCTCCATTCTCTTGAGGCTACGCAACAACAAGGCACCTGGTGAGGATGACCTCCCGACGGAGCTCTTTAAATGTGCACCCGAGGTTATTGGGCCCTGGCTACAACAAATATTTGCCAAGATATGGGACAGCGACGTTGTGCCCTCTGACTGGAGAAAAGCAGTGATCCTCCCTTTGTTTAAAAAAGGCGACAGACGAGCGTGCAGAAATTACAGAGACATTAGCGTTATCGATGTAGCGGCGAAAACATTCACATCTCTTCTTCCCAAACATTTCCAAACTGCAAGAGACCAGCGCACCCGCCCAAACCAGAGTGGATTTCGACCAGGTCGTGGCTGCACCGACCAGATCTTCAATCTCCGCCGTGTACTGGAACTGAGATGGGGTCACCAACAACCCACTGTTCTATGCTTCATCGACTTTGCTGCCGCATTTGACTCTGTTGATCGCAGTTCGCTGTGGAACATAATGAGGACGGACGGCCTACCACCTAAGCTTCTCAATCTCATGCAGGCATACTATCGTGGCACTTCCACACGGGTGAGGACGCAGCACGGTGACACAGAAGCCTTTAGCGTCAGGACGGGCGTCCGCCAAGGTTGTGCCCTTTCACCAACCCTGTTCAACTATGCGGTGGACTGGATCATGACCAAAGCACTGGATGACTTCCCAGGAGTGCAGTTTGATCGCTCGAAATGGGTGACTGACTTGGCGTATGCTGATGACGTCGTCCTCTTTGGCGACAACTGTAATGCAGTTCAGCAGGCGTTGGACAAGGTTAATGAGCGTGCCCGATCCATCGTATTACGCCTAAACGCGACTAAGACCCAAGTCATGCTCTCCTGTGTGCCCCCTACATCTGTTACTCCTATTGTTCTCGACGGCGCTCCTCTCGAAAAGGTCGACTCGTTTAGATACTTAGGCTCTTTGGTCACGGAAACGGGTCAAGGTGTCGACGAGGTTGTATCACGCGTCAACCGTGCCCGATCTGCCTTCTACCGACTGTGCGCTCCTCTATGGAATAGAAGGGAAATATCACTACGCACAAAGTCCCATGTTTACCAAGCAGTGGTTCAAACTATCCTGCTCTATGGCGGAGAGACATGGCCTATGCGTGTTGAGGACATGAGGTGCCTTGAGGTGTTTGACAATGACTGCCTACGCCGCATCCTTCGTCACCGACGCGTCGACCGAATTCGCTGCTCCGATCTCCGCCGACGCTGTCACCTGGACGCTCTCCCTCCACTCCTGCTTCAGAGACGACTTCGGTGGTTCGGGCATGCGTCCCGGCGTGATGATGGTGAGCTGATTCGTGACCTGCTTGTGGCGACGCCTCCCCCCACCTGGTGCAAACGTCGCGGCGGGCAGCTGAAAACTTGGACAGCAACGGTCAAGCAGGATCTGTCGTCAGTTTCCGGCCCATGCGTCTACGGCCTACGCCAGTGGAACCGTGAATGGATGGTGCTCTCGTGTGAACAGGCGCAAGATCGACGCGCCTGGACAGCTGTGATTCATGATGCAGTCAACGTCAAAACTGATGCCGGCTCAACCCGCCCGAGGTGAATGCCGTTACAAGTACAAGTAAAGTTCTGGATGACCTTGCCGTCGGCCTGTAGTAAGACTTCTTTACGTGTACATCTTTTATTTGTCCTCATTCGGTGGGGACAGGATGGCAAAATTTATTGCTCGTATATTTGCCGCTTTCAGTATCAGTATCAGTATCAGTTTATTGAGGGAAAGATAGGCGAATGCCTTTGAACTCCCTGTTGGTAACAGGATGATATGAAATAAGTTGATACAAAGAAAAATTTAAACTTTACGACAGTTGCATGTTCCGGAAAGACAGTCTTCACAAAAAAATAACAGAAAAATACAGAAAATATATGGCTACTCGCAAATCGCGAGTAGTATAATTTGATGCAGTGAATGTGATAAGCAATGTCATTCATTTGTAAGTGATTCATTGGAATCTGATGAAGGAGTTTTCACTTTCGTTGCGTTTGCACTTGATACATGTCCAGTCTTCTCTTAAATGCATGGACACTAGTTTCATGAAGAAATAACGCACCATATTGCTTTCTATCGAAGACAATCTGGTAAATAAACCTTGTCCATGTCCATGTACGGACTTCAATGCCGAAGTTTTCAATCGGTGGAATGTCGACTAACGGTCTACTCGGCAAAAACTCGACGAAGCCTGCAAAACTCATGCAAGAAGGCTCACGACCGCATACAAAAAGGGATCGGAAGGCGTCGGCTAGCCCAACATCAAATGGTGAGGTTTTAGTAAAACAATCTCAACAGTAATAAATGACTGCTAATTTTAACCAGTTTGCACACATTAATTTCATGTACTTACGCCAAAATGTTTTGATCCTTTAGACGAACGCCACATCCTAAAGGCCAGAAGAAAATCGCCGCCAGCAAGGTCGTAGCAGCACCATTAAAAAACTCTTACGTGGGCAAATTCAACGTAACTGTATTTTCTTTCGAAATGTATATCTGACAATATATAAGAGTCCTTAACACTCTGCTTATCAACCTATTATTGATCTAGTAAGCATATGTTGAGGTGGGGTACATATATACCTTAAATTTTCCGTGCTACTTTTGCTCTCAACTCGCACTCGACAGTGAGGCCAAAAATGCTCTAGATTTGCCCCTAATGGCTTGCACCTTGGGCCTCTGTTACACCTCGATTCGCTCACGAATTTCTATTAGTGTCTGAGAAGCAAGGTTTTCGAATTAAAAAAACGAACAAGGTTTGCACTTCTCTGTAAATGTAGAATTTGGGTAAAAGATAAGTATAAAAAATCGTCTTTAAGACCTTATGGAGGTGCGTGTGATATTACTTCTCTTGGCTAAGCACCCTGTAAAAATGGATAATGGCAGTCCACCTAAACATAGAAAGCTACCATGTCGTCAATAAATTGAGTACTTCAATGCACGGAGCTGTTGTACCTTGCTGCATACTGCGATCAAGCTGGTGGTTTATGGTCAGGGTATTGCGCGAGAATGTTTACGTTGCTCATAGCGCCAGAAAAAAAATAACGAAACGACATTTAGCCACCCAGAGCAGTGGAATTCGTTTTGGTATGTACCGTAAAGTATTCGCATTGTCTCATTTGAAACGAAGCCTGTGTACCTCACTAGAATGATGGTCATCAAGCAGCGGTAGTGAAATAGCACCAGCAGTCAAAGCCATAGCAAATGACAGACCGAACAGATACACGGTTTACACCTTCGTGGCGATCGAGATATCTTACTTTCGACGAACAGCACAGCCTAAGTTGGAGGATATTAACGTCCTCTCTACTCTGTACGTTCGGCAGCAGCCTCACCTCGAGTTAGTTAAATTGCCTACTTCTCCAAGTTGACGGCCAACCATCTCGAGCTATGCCTTCTCTTGGGCAGGGATACTGCTTGAAAACGCTTTGGTTTTCCCAACATTTATGAGCATATCCATCCACCCATGACACCATAGACTGCAAAGGACCAAAAATAGAAACTAGTAGAGCTGTATAATCGGCATAGTCGAGATCAGTCAGTCGGCGTCCGGATGCAAGCTCAGTAGCATCCTCTTCGTATAGGGCCTTCCCGAGAATCCCATCAATAAAGTAGTTGACAAGAATGGAGGACAGGATACAGCCTTGTCGAACGCTAGAACGAATAGCGAAAGTTTCTGATATATTGGGATGGATCAGAACTCGCAAAGCGGTGGAGCGGCAGTAGGCCTTGATCGTGGCAATAATTTTAGGCCGTATACCATCTAGCGCCATTATCATCCATAGGGATTTATGATGGACGGAGTCGAACGCAGAGGTAAATTCAACAAGGCAGAAGGCAGTCGATTGTTCATAGCTGTTGTGGAAATCAGGGATGTGCCTCCCTGTGAATTTGACATGACGTGTCTCTCCTACCGGGTGAGAATAGTTAGAGCACAAATTTAACTGATGACCTCTTCCGTTATATAGCCCCTCCTCCTCCCAAGGTCAGATTTGACCACATGGGAGCATCAGAGGCTGGGAAAGGCTATTTTAGAGAATTTGCTTTCGCCAACAGTTCGATCCGAAATTGTCACAACTGTGATGATGCATGGTCTAGCCGGTCTCGATGACGTCCCGAACTCCACCTCTCCGCGTGTGATCTGTCACATCCGATTTGGAGGGCAAAACAGAGACGGAATAGAGAAGGTCAAAGATCGATTCATCGGTGAATTGTGTCGAGTCGGGCTTTGAGTTGAGATCTTCGACGTCTCCAGATGGAAAACGGTGCTGAGTCGAGGGGAGCCACGAAGTACCCGTCCAAGTAATTTCAGTCTGTCCTGGATGAGCCCACGTTGCAATCACTGCGACCGTCTCGTTTGAAAGCAAGTCACGCACACAGTTCAGCATTTACAACTACACATGGGAGCGGACAGGAAGTATACCTAGTAGGCCCCTAGTAGAACTCGATCCGGTGTCTATGCCGGATTTCATAGCGCCAAAGCCGGACTTGTCGCGCTAGTGCTTTCACCGCATCTGATTGGCTGGGGAGTTTTTGCCTGCTTGCATTCTCATTGGTTGAAGGTCATTAGCATTTATGTTAAGGAACCTCGGCGTGGCAATCACGCACATCAAAGGCACCGGCGCCGGCCCCGACCTGTCAGACAAGGCTGACTCGCTCATTACTCACTCGTGTGTGACAGTGACTGGACGCGCATTCGCCCGCTGTGAAATCGCTCAATTGCTCTTTACAAATAAGCCTTCGTTTACTCCGCACTGTACGTAATATAACTCTGTAAATCAAGTTAACTTTTGCAATTTACTGTTGTTCCTTTGCATTTTTATCCATAATATTGTTTTTTCCCCCATAATATCGGTTTTTTGCCATGTTTAACCAGTTACAGTCTGTCACATGGCCTCCGAGGACAATAACCCTGGCCCTCGACGTTCGGACCTGAGGTATGTTCTTTTTGGTACTAACACAACACATCATAGGAGGAGTACTCTGCCGTTGACGACACGGAGTCCGCCGTCACTCTGCCCGCGCGGCATGCCTACACAAACGACGCCGTTCGGCAGCTACAAGAGGAAATTAGAGCCAACCAGAGGGAGAACCGACGCCACTTTAGTTGGCTAATGCACATCCTAAAGGACGTACATACCCGAGTTCAGGGTACAGAAATGACCTTAGCGTCATTGCCCATGAGTTCGGTGAACTCCTCTGGTGACCTCCCCAGAAGACCTCTATAAAGGCCTCTGGCCTCGAAGGAGGACTTTTATAAGTTAAACCGGGATCTTAAGGAAGAGGATTACAGACAACAACTGGTATGTTACGATAACCTCATTAACGCATGCCTTCAGGTCCGTTTCCTCAGTTGCGTCGGAGGACGCAACCTGGACGACTTTGTTAAACGAGTGTTTAACATCTTGTTTACAGACGACATCTCCACAAACTTGAATTTCCGTGGAGTAAAGTCTAAGGAGGCCCTGTATGGCACCCCTTTATATGAGGTCATTACAGGTATTAAGCTCTACACCCTTTAACCAATGATATTATAGACGCCTACAAATTTTGGTCCAAAGAGGCACGTCCTAATCTTCGTGCCTTAGAAGATTGCATATCAACGCGATTTAAGAAAACGTTGGATGCAGTAAGGAAAAGACGGGCAAGGGATAGTTCCCTTATCAGGTCCGATGGTACACTTCATTTAATGTATCAACTAAATGCTGCCTTTTAGATGAAGAAAACGGTGCAGGGCCAAGTATCCCTCCGAAACAATCCCGGGGAACAAGCCCTTAGACAATCTTTTGTAAATTTATTTTTTTATAATAAAAAGAAATAAAAATGTGTCCATTTCACTATGCCGGCCTTCTTTTTTATGCAAATGGGCTGCGTTTATATACGCTAGTATACTAGCGACGGTGGACAATAAATAAGTAGATGGGTTTACTACTGCGTATGGAGGTGCTTAAATACCCTTATGGGCTGCGTTTACTAGCGACGGT
>JAYGXS010001165.1:4830-15687 GCA_036362985.1 Ligula intestinalis
GGAACTCCCTTTTTTCTCCTAAATCCCACGCATTCCCCCCACAAGGGTGACAGTTTTTCTCCTAAAAATCCCTGAGGAATTTTTTCACTGTCTGCTCCTATTTTCATCCTATGACTCAGGACAACTAACCTCGCCAACAGTCTAAGCAGCAAATTTTTTGCTACCACTGCACATATGTACAAATAGGGCACTCAAAGGAATTTTTCCTACATACCCTCAATATACTGATACTGATACTGATACCACTGTAACATTGACCGAATGGCTTTATGATCAACCATTAAGAAGGTGAGACCGGAGGAGACCATCGCGGAAAACAGTGTCGACAAGATGAGGGAACGGCAGAGGTCACGTGATCAGCACAGAAACGCCGGAGATGCGACCTTGTTGACTGTGGTGTCCAGCGCAAGCTGGCGAAAATAGCAGAACCGCCATGAGCACGATTAGAATTATGAAGCCCATCGTCAGGGTTGTAAAACGCGGAACGGAGGATGACGATGATGACTGGACAGAGATGGGGATGAAACATCGTTGCAAATATCACTCTATAGAGGAAGAAATAGACATATATGGAAAACAATGTTATATAAATATAACCACCTCAAATACCAGGAGGACCTTTTTCAAAGTCCAATATTTGTGTGTTTGGGAAGGAGACGGATAACAAGGACTTTATATTTTCCGAAGTTAGGTGTTTACTTAATTTGACTTTAAAAACTGCTTAATTAGACGACAGCCTTATTTCGAGTGGAATATTATTCCAGAAGATGGCATATTTGGATGCAAAGAAGCGAGAATGGTTCGATGTGGAGCTAAATGGGGATGCAATAATCCTGGAGGAATTACAAGTGGCATAAGGTCTATCTGCGGGAATAGGAGTGTCGATTCGTGGGAGGAAAGGAGTTTAATTAACGCGAAAAAGGAAGCAGAGGCCCGCTTCGAGTCTTCTGACCCAAAGAAATGTCATGGTCGCTAACTGACATCGCTCCGTATAAGAAATAGTGGATCGAGGAAAAGCGAATATTTTGCGAGTAAATATAATTTGGACATTCTAACCTTACCGCGGACAGAAGCATCCATCAGATTAAAGAGGGGACAGCAGTATTCTAGAATGGGTAGAACATACATGTGATAAAGTTTTAACTTTATTTGCAGCAGGGAGAAATTGTGTGATATAAAACCACATATCTGTGCAAAATTCGCAGATATTCGATCCGCATGAGGTGACAATGCTATTTTATTTGTGTAGCTTAAACTTAAGTCTTGCATGGTGAATCTTTCAAAAAGTGGAGTATTTTGAAAGGCTAGTGGAAAGGGAAGCTTAGTGGGACCGAAGCACATGAAACTACACTTGGATGGAGAGAACTCCATCTGCCACTTAGCACCCCAACGTGAGAGTGTAAGCAGGTCCGCGTTTAGTTTATCAACGCATATATTGGCTTTTTCCTTAGAAAATGAGTCTATGCATTTGAGATCGTCTGCATAAATGAGATTGTGTGAATTTTTCAGAACAGTCGACATTTCATTTATATATAGAATTAAGAGTAAAGGACCCAATACAGTACCTTGAAAAGCGCCACTCGTGATCAGCTGAGCATTGGAGTAACTTCTACCTACTAAGACCTTCTGGCTGTGGTTAGACAAGTAGAATTCGAGGAGAGGGGGACGGATTCCAATGGCTTTCAATTTTACCAGAAGCCGTCTCTTCAGTACCTTGTCGAAGGCTTTGCTCAGGTCAAACTACGTAACAACCAATGATTACCGCTCGTTACGGAGGAAAGTGACGTGGTTAAGAAAATCTTAGTAACACGTCTCGCATTATCTTCCAGGTAGAAAACCATGCTGCAAGTCGCTGAACAGTTTGTTTTCTAGGCAAAATCGAGAACTTGATTAAAAATTATATTTTCCAGAAGTTCGGCAAGTGCCGTCGTTTTATTAACACCGTGATAGTTATTTATATCCAAACGAGATCCAGACTTAAACACAGGAAGAATAATGGATGTCTTCTAAGTGTCAGGAAAGAAACCAGTTGAGATATAGACTGAAAATACACGGCTTAGTAATTTGGGAAAGGTCGACACTCTTTTGATAACTGAGTTGGGAATACCATCAATTCCCGAAGAGTGCGATGTTTTAGACGCAATATATGCTTTCGAATTAATTTTATGGAGTAATCAATGTTCCCGAGAGTATTGTCTGAGTATAATTGAAACAACGGGACTGGCTCGGATTCTGTCGTAAAATGCTTTGCAAAGAAAGCATTTAACAATTCAGCCTTGCCAGACTCATCGAGTACAAATGTTTTATTTTCATAAAGCAATGGGGGTATTTCAATTCCTTGTTTTGCGGAGGACCTACGACGAAACAGTTGCGCAACCGATTTCGCAGAGTTTGACTCACTCAGGACGCAAGATTCCCTGTGGTGGTCACGCGCAAGACGAATCTTGGACGTTGATTCAAAGGTCTCTGCGATCCTTTGATGCACAGACAGCAAAATTCTAGACCGGTCTTTCAGCTGCTTCCTCAATTTCTTAAGTCAGGGCAAAAGAAAATGAGGGACGGTTGATTCTGGTGCATAGGCTTTCGCAATTGTAGTGGGCACAAATTTCAGCATTTTATTAGAAACGACCGACATGAATTCAGCAAGATATGCAGCGTCGTTAATAGAGGAGAGACTCTGCAAGTCTAGCGAGTCAAGAAAATTGATGATTAAATTAATGTTTGCGATGTCATAAGCATGATAGATACGACCAGAACTAGCTGTTCCGTACAAGGAATCGGAAGAAAACAGTAAATTAATGTGTGATCACTTTGGAAGATGTCTTGCTTAAAGTCAACGAAGAGGGGAGCAATACCGTTTGTAAAAATCAGATCTAGGATATGATTCTACATTGTTGGGGAACTAACCAGTTGAGACCATTTAGAAAAATTAATGGTATCTAGGAAAGGCTGAAATCTAGTTGGACAACAGTTTAAAAGCCTGTCGATTTCAGGAAAATTCAAATCTCCAGCAATAATTTTAACTTCAAAAGTGGATTTTGAAATATATTTGAATATCTCACACCGGTTTGCATCGTTTTCAGATGAATAGTTAGGAGGATTTTATACACATCAGATAATCGCCTTTTGCCGGGGCGACAGAAGAATGGAAGAGAAAAAGTTATTTCCAGAGAAGGGCGTGCTATTTAAATAAAACGGAAAGTGCCTAAATGAAGTTCAAATATAGAGAAGGCAAGCACCACCACGCTTATTTATGCGATAATGACGAAAGAAATCATACTCGTCCATGACAAGGGAGGAGTCAAAATGATTGGATGGTTCCAAGATTCTGTTATGCATATAACATCCGGCATCATCTTGAAAGCGATAGCTCGAAGTTGAGCCATTTTATTCATAACGGACCTCGCAATAAGCACTATGACATCTAGTGTGTTTTGAGTGGCAGGACTATGGCTATCGTTATTGATAAAAAAGAATTTGGAGGTGGATAGGCTAACTGTAGGGCATTGTTATTTGGGGAATAAGTAATAAGGTTTATTTGTAAAGCACATCTTTGGCGCATCTTTGGACGGGTATGGAGCTATTTGTATATGGGTAGCCAATAATTGATGGCTGATATGGTCTGATATATCTTGGGTCCTCACTTTCTGGCATGTAGAAATGAGAAGAGGATAAACCAAAATAAGCTTCTGGGGCGTTTGGGAGGAATGAGTGGTGGCTAGAAGGCATGTAGAAGTAAGCGGGTTTGGGTCGATGAGGGTGTGGAAAGGGACTGAGAGAGGAAACGGTGATATAAACTTAGTGTTGGGGCCGTTTGCGTAAGAGAAGTGGTTCTTATCAGTGAATCTTCTGTACGGAAACTCCGATTAGATTTAAAACTGTACCAGTTTGGGTTACTGCCGTGCAAATCAATTTTTTCGTGGTTCAGGCCCAACGTGTTCGACAATGCATTATACGGGGAAATAACATGACTTGCATTTTCAAGGGAGGATCTAGGTTGTGGTGAGGAAGTGGTCAGCCTTAACACTTTCTACGGTGTTGGCGACATTATTGATGAGCTTGTTGCAGAGTTAAAGGCAACGGAAGTGATCGATCGTTGGACAGAGAATGTATTTAGACTAGTTGTAATCGCAGTAGATAGTGGAGCGGTGGTTCTTGCAGGTCCCGACATCGAGGGGGATGGGCTAACTGGTGCACTGATGTTTATGGGCCTATGACTTGACATTCGGGAGGCAGGGATAAGAGTTGTACTGATGGTTACGGGACTATGACTACACATCCGGGGGGCAGGGATAACGGGTGTCCTGACGATAGCGGGTGTATTACCAGATATCCGGGGTGAAGATTAGCGTCTGCATTGACCCTATTTGGAACCGCGACCAAACGTCTGAACAGTAGGTGGAGAGGTCATAAGTCTATTAGACTGAAAAGCCACATTTCTTTGCTCCATTGATGTAAGATCTCGGCAGAGGAAACTTGTAGTCATTTCCAAATATCGAGAAATGAGACCTCGTTGTGCAAAGATTAAGTCCACCTCGATCGGTGAAAAAAGTTAACTAGTATGGGCGGATTCTTGCTACGCAATTAGAGGCGATTTTCTTCGGCAATTTTGTAGTTGAACCCGCCCGAGCATAGAAAATCTCTTGCACTATCAAAAGGGTGACTTAGTGTGGAGGCGTTTTTAAGTATTAAGTTATAATTACGCTTTTGTCTATCAAAAGCTTCCGTGATTATTAGATGGACAAGGGAGTCTAGCTTTTTGCCGTCTTGGGAATGTACATCGGATAACTGAAGTTCAAAGAGGTTCTCTAGTATTGCAATAACAGATCCAAACTTCATTACCTTTCTGTAATGCAGATAAATCAATTTGCTTATCCTTGAAAATGGGCTGCATGTTGATATCAAGGCACTGGCTAGTAGGTGTGGTCAGGCACCGCTTGCGTCTGTGGCAAATATCCTACGATAAGCTGAAATGTTTGTCCTCATAATTTGATGGAAATATGATTTAAATGTGAGAAGGACTAGAAAAACTCAGCCTTTAGGATTTTACTGCGAATGGTTGTTAAAAGCCCTTAAAAATTGTTAAACAAACTGTACTAATTATTACGTTCATAAAAAAAACCAGTTTATCTGATCCTCAGACTATGACTTACGACAAATAATCAGAGTTAACTTAACAAATACTGTCGCCATTTGTTAATAAGCACTTTAAATTTATTTGTAAAAATGCATTCAATATTGGGAAACGACTCAGCCTTTGAAGGTCTCGAGAATATTCTGATCTTGACGATGTCTTTTACTTGGTTGCGATTTTGTTGAAAATCTGTTGGTTTGAAGAATTTGCGTTTCAGTAGAAATTGGTTAGAAAACAAGATCTTCTTAAATTTCAACGTCAAACGATTTTCCACGCGATAAAAGTAATTCCAGAGTCGCAGAAAGAACTTCTGCATGTACGGTTTCAGCCACATTTTCCTAGGCCGAAAATGACGGGAGATATTGATGCAAAACTGTCCTAGGAGGAGTGTGGTAAATATCGATTGTGATATTTTAGGGTCGTCATGATCGGGTTTTTTAGCCACATTCATTTTAACGTTGGTTGAAGGCATGATTTCTGGACTTGAACTTGCGTTTTGTCTCACCATCCATCCGTGGGGGATGACATGCTGCCTTGGGGCGGGCTTTCGAATTTGAGCTGCCGGGTTTTTTTGCTCTCCATTCACGCGGGAATTTATTAGTGTATACCAGACTGTCTACTTCTCTACTTTGTTTTTCTGCATTTCTGGACATGAGGTCATCTCTGCTGTACACTCGTACCTTTTTGAATGCTTGAAGGACAAATATTCTATCGACGGAAATTCATAACGAACATTCATGTACTTTTGTATTAATTTGCAGAACCTGCAGTACATCAGCACCAAATGTTATCCAATGGAATGCAATACGATCGCGTAAGCACCGATGCGGTTGGAAAAAAGCTATGAAGCGTCAACCATTAGCCTCAATGTCTCTTCCGGGTCTAATGTCCACTAACTGCAGGTCTATTTTCAAAAAAAGTCTCGAATTGGATGCACTTATGTTGAAACAGGAACAAAGTAAATGCGGTGTAATCTGTTTTCAAGAGACCTCGCTCAATAGGGATATAGAGTCGCAGCTCATCACACCTCCAGCTTATTGCTGTTTTCGTTCGGACAGAAAAATCCGGATCAATCAGCAGAGGTGGCGGAGTAGCAGTTTTTGTAAACCAGCAATGGTGCACAAACTGTAAGTCCCTTTTTTCTTACTCCGAAGACCACATAGACGTTATTGCAGTAGTTTGTCGGCCTAAATTTTTACACAACTCAAAATACATCATTTATGTTAGTATTTACATACTCCTTGCACCTGTCAAGGTGCCCTTACCCACTTTTTCGATTTTCTTTCCCAAAAGCTTGCCGCACTGTCTTGCGAGCATGCAATTATTGTATGTGGGGACTCCATTTGAGTAAATCTACGTCCCCTCATATTGTTAGAATTTAGTGACATAGTTAATTTCAAACACGAGACGACGCCCCACTCGATCATATCCTGACTATCTATCCAAAGCTTTTTGCTGTAAAAAATAGAGCTCCATTTGCAGGCTCAGACCATTCCGTACTGCTCTGTCAACCAAAAATCTATTCTAAGACCAACAAAGGGCTATTAGTAACGCCCGAGAGGAAATTACACATTCGTGACACGTCCCCACATAATATTTCCTTGCTTCAGACTTGTATATCTGAATGCATTCCCATCTTTCTCGAAAACAGGAATTTCGAGTCGTGTTCGAGTTATCTTACAACATTTCTCAACGGAATTTTTAATATTTTTTGTCCTTTTGATAGGGTCATGGTGAGACCAGACCGAATATCTTCTCCCCACTTAAAAAATTTGAGAAGGGGCAAGGGACCGTTCTACAAACTAGGTTTACGAGAAAGATTGAAGGACGTTAATGCTCTTATAAAACGTGAGATCGCAAGACTAAATCACCTTTTTGTTAGTCAGTTATTTACTTCTTCTACATCTTCGTCTCCTCTCTCTACATCCGAAATATGGAAAAGTCTTAAACGTCTCACTGGTCAACGCAATACGCTGGCTTATGCTGACGCTGACCTAGATAGCTTAAACTCAAACTTTATCCATACTCCCACCGAATCCTATCTCCCGACAAATGATATTTCGTTACCACCAAGTGATTTTTCTCCAGTGTCTGTGGCAACAGTGATGAAACACCTAAACAAGGTTAAAGGTACAACAGCTGCCGGACCAGATGGCGTCTCCCCATTTCTCCTTAAATCTTGCTCTTTTCAATTAGCTCTTGTCTTGGCACATCTTACTAATTTATCTTTCATGGAGTTCAAGATTCCTGATGGTTGGCGTTCGGTCACAATCATTCCTATCCCGAAAAAACCCACTTCAACGGGTCCCAAATCCTTTCGCCCAATCGCCTGCTCTTCTGCACTCCTAAAACTTACAGAACGAGTCGCTTTGGACATCATTAGGCCGTTTTCATCCAATTTTTCTGATCCCTTACAGTTTGCGTATAAGACGAGGCGTAGTACACTAGATGCAGTTGCTTTAGTAGTCCACTCTGCTCTTAGGGACTTGGATAAGGGATGCCATGCTTACGCGTGTGCTTTTCTTGACTATTCCTCAGCCTCCCACACGATCCCGCACCATCTTCTTCTTAGTAAAACCTCTGCATGTGGCTCTCCTGGCTGGTTTTTCTCATGGCTAAGGGACTATTTTTCTTCCAGCACCCAATTCGTTCAGACCGGGAAGCGAAAATCCACGGTCCTTCCCAACAATTGTGGAGTTCTGCAGGGGTCTATATTATCCCCTCATCTTTTTTCCCTCCATACTGATGACCTAAGATCTCCAAATGCATGTTTGTTTGCCAAGTACGCTGACGATATGGTTGTCGGCCATCATCTCAAAAACCAGACCCATCTCCAAACACTGAAGGATGGACTGGACCATGTCACAGCATGGTCGTCATAAAATGGCCTTTTACTTTATGAGCGGAAGTCAGTCCAGTGCATTTTTCGGCTGCGAGCCCCTACCAGCCCTGAAACCATTGGCTTTCTGCCCAACAATGTATCCTCCTTCCGATATCTTTGTGTAACACTTGCTTCCAACCTCTCATTTACTCTTCATATTGAAGACCTTTTTTTAAAAATCCGCAAACTTTTGTATTATGTCCGCCGCTTGCGTTCATATCGCACCCCACAAGCTCTCATCTGGCCTTTTATAGATGCCTGTATCTTTATTGCTCTCCAGTTACTTTTTCAGCACCACTTAAGGAAGACTTGCTTATTACAGCGCGAAGTTTGAAATTGTTTGCGAATTTCAAGTCTCTCGAGCTTACGTGTTTTTAGTCTCTATCTCAGTATAGAAGACACGCTTCTTGGAAATTATTCAAGCATTGACTATATATTTCCAAAGTTTGGAATTTTCTACGTGGAAATCTGAATCCGGTCGCTCTGAAAAATTCCTCCGCTGTGAATTATTTCCAAAGTTTGGAAATTGCTTCTTGGACGTGTCGATTTTGTGAAAAACTCCTCTGTGCCACAAAAATCTGCACATCTCCGAATTTCACGCCGAGGCTGAGTCCTTATATCACTGTGTTGTTTTATACCCTTATCCTAATATTGTCATAATAATTAGGATAAAAGTGACTCTCACGTTAGGATAAAAGTGACTCTCACGTTATTCCTAAGGAAATTGTTTAACCAAACACATTTCATTGTGTCTGTCAGGAACTCAATATTTTACTCTGACTTGCTGTAACCTGCTTTTCTCAGTAAACTTGCACTATCTGGCCAATCGATCTTCTCTCCGCCTTACTCCTACGGGCTCTTGGGTTTGGCTTCCGACCTACCTGGCAATATCAGACGCAGGTCGTTACACAAAAAAAATCTTACATAGTATGGAGAGTTTAGATGATACAAGTCCGTTAGCACGAAACGCTTCGCCTCCACCTGATCGCGAACCCGGGTCGCCAAATCTGGTTATTAGCGGTGTTAGCACCTCAGGCAGCCCGGCCACTTCGACACAGGCCGTTGACAACCATGTTAAGATCTGACCAGAAAGTAAATGCCAATATGGCCATTTAGATAATTTTATAAATTCTCCACCTCCCGCCAAACGGCCAAGATGTCGACAACGTTTACCGAAGTTAGACTGTGAGGACTTCGTCCTCCGCCAGGAGTTTTCGGAGATGAAGCAGGAACTTAACCACGAGGTAAATAAACTAAAACAAGAGATAGCCTATCTAAAAACGCATATTTCTTATCCAGCGGTTAAAACAGCCCTTGTCAGTCAAAACCCGGGGGTAAATAGAAGTACATATGCTCAGATAGCCTCGGCCGGTAAACCTGAAACTTGCATATCTTCTGCCGAACCAAGTTAACCAGCGGGCGTCTCACTCGATCGCAAAGAAACTAAAATAAATCCGCAGTCTACTCCATCGTTACTCTGCTCAGGCAGCACTAACAATGATCTGCATTTGCGTCCTAGCGTCACATCGTTGCTTGATGCTGCGCTAGAAAGCGATGATACACAGGTCGATAAGATCATGAAGCCAAAAAAGCATAGGGCTATAAAGGCTCGAAAGTCTAAATGGGCTAGGAGTGCGTTGTCAGCTAACCCAAAAACCGGCACATCAGGACCCATCAAACCTTTAGTACCGGATACAGATGGCCACTTGTTCGGAACTCGTGAGCTCGCAACAGATGCACCAGTGAGTCACATGCAGAATATAGTTGTAAAAGGGGCTCCAGAGATAGCGTCAACGATTGGACAAGAACGAGTTGACGCTGATACTGACTTGGATTTGGACATGGCTGTCGACACGCCTGAAACCTGCATATCGGACCATGTGTCAAGCCCACAGGCTATACCATCGTCACTCGGCTTAAGCGACACTAGTGATTATCGGGATTTGCATCCTAGCACCACATCGTTGCTAGACTCTGCACAAGAAAGCGATGACCAAGAGTTTGACAAGATCATAACTCATAAGAGGCATAAGCCTAAGAAAGCCAAACGGTTTACGGGTTTGCATTCAGCTAACCCAATAGCCAATACATCAGAACCGCGTGTACCGGCTGCAATTGCTCCCTCGGCTGAAGCATGTGAGTTTGCAACATATGCCCCATTGAGTCGCAAGCAGAAAATAGTTGTAAAGGGGGCCCCAGAGTCAGAGTCGTCAATTGCACAAGAACGAATTGACCATGACGTTGGTCGTATGCGGGTGAACGCCAAACCGTTGCTAAAACCAGGTGAGTCTTTCAACATTCTTAAGGCATTTCGAATAGGAAAGGCTCCAACAGCTCCAGAATCTATTTCTCGGCCACGACCTCTAAAAGTTATTTTAGATACCGAAGCACAGGCGAAACTTTCGCTAGAGCGCAAACCATCCTTACGGAGTCTGCATTCGCAAGTGTTTTTTCAGCCGGATTACGAGTTGAAAGAGCGGAGAAAGATGAGACAGCCAATAATAGAGCTGGAAAAAGGGAGAACCAATGGCGAGACAAATCTCAAAATAAGAGAGGGACAAATAGTTCAGGTCAAAAGGACATCGCTCTGGTCGAAGCCGGTAACAGTGACGGCCTAGCTGTCCCGCCACCGAAACCTCAGACATGCCCTCTTAAATTGGTCGTTTTAAATGCCAGATCACTGATTAATAAAATGCCTCTGCTCCAGACTATGGTTTTCGTCAACCGCCCAGACATTGTTATGGTAACTGAGAAATGGTCATCGGCCTCTGTAGCTGACTCAGAACTCTCTGTTTTAGGCTATTCATGCGTTCGGAACGATCGAAACAATGGCCGTGGCGGA
>JAYGXS010001166.1:0-15684 GCA_036362985.1 Ligula intestinalis
CAACAGTGACGACCTAGCTGTCCCGCCACCGAAACGTAAGACATGCCTTCTTAAATTGGCCGTTTTAAATGCCAGATCACTGATTAACAAAATTCCTCTGCTCCAGACTCTTGTTTTCGTCAACCGCCCAGACATTGTTATGGTAAAGAGAAGAAGTCTCGATCGCTGGGACAATATGTTTATTCGCCTGACGTTTCGATGTCCGTCATGGATCTTCATCAGAGACATGAGTAGCAGAAAGGTTCTGCGACTCATTGTTACGGTAACTGAGACATGGGCATCGGCCTGTTTAACTGACTCTAAACTCTCTGTTCTAGGCTATGCATGCCTTCGGAACGATCGAAACAATCGCCGTGGCGGAGGAAGCTGCATCTATATAGAGCATCCACTTGCATTTCTCTCGTTGGACTGTCCACAATTCACAGCGATGGAGGAGAGCTGCTGGCCACGAGTTGTTCTAAAAAACAAATACTCCTTACTTTTTGGCTGTATTTATTGCCTACCTAATGCCAATGTGGACTACGATCTTTGTCTCTCGCAGGCATTTCATGCCGCAGCTGACTTGAATCTTAAGTATTGCTTGATTGCATGCGATATTATCTTCCTGGCGTGCAATGGTTTCCACCATCCGGTCCTTTAAAGTTCAAGAACCTACTTCAGGCAGTAATTATCGGCATGTGGGATCAGGTAGTCGATTTTCCCACTCTAGGAGCAAACATACTCGACCCAATTTTTTGTAGGGGATGGTAATGCTTTCAGTCTCATTCTTAGACGCACTTGGGAGCTCAAACCATCTTACAGTCGTTCGTGAACTAGAACTGCAGGCGGTTGAAAATTTTCCCAAAAGTATAGTCTTTAGCATGACTTTCGATCAGCAAACACGGCGGACCTACTGGAACATCTTAACGCTCTCGACTGGTCTGAATTTTTTTAATGATTGAATGTAAATGGTTGTACCCATGCACTGTACAAAGTGCTCGATTCACTCATCATCCACTTCGTCCCCCGTATGAAAGCAATAAATGTCAAGTATGAAGTGTACCTTCCTCTGTCTTTCCGTCGTAGGCTGCGTAAACTCTCTCGTAATTTGCATCGGCAGAACGATTTTTCCGTTCTGCCCTCGATCACACTGATCTTTGAGCAGGCTAAGAAGCTCTCCGAAGAAAAGCAGGTAGCCGATGAGGCCCACTTTGCTAAAAATCCTTCCCTCAATGTTGCGAAACTTTTTTCACGTACAGTAAAAGCGCAGAGGAAAATGCAACATCCCATACTTCAAGACGCCTAAGAAAACCCCATAGCTGACGCCGATAGCTTCAATGCGTTCCTTTCCAAAACGTTAAGTGAAAGCTCGTTCGCTGCACCTCCGGTTATCCGGGCTTGGACTGGTCCCGTACACGAAACCATAAGTTTGACCCCCTTGGACGTGACTGTAGCCATTCGTCGTTATCGTCAATCTTATAGTTTAGGATCAGATTGCGTCCCAGTTAGCCTTATAAAAGCTGAAGCAAATTATATCTTTCCGTCTATTCTTTGTAAGGTATTTAATCTTGCTCTTGAGAGTGAAACCTTTTCTTCGTTGTGGAAGGAATCACACATGATGCCTATTTGCAAGCATGGCCGATCGACGTCATTTGACAAGTTTAGGCGAATAAATACGCTTCTCGCAGCCTCAAAGATCTTGGAGAACTTGATCAAAGAAAAGATGATTAGTCACTTGACAGAAAACAACCTGCTCAATACAGCTCAACATGGCTTGCTTGAGAAACGATCTTGTGACACCTGCCAGCTCTCTTTCTTTGATTATGTGCTGCAATCTAGAGACAACGGTTTTGCCATTTTTAGCGTATTTTTTGATTAAACTAAGGCCTTTGATTGGGTCGATCATAAACTCCTCCTTCTGAAACTGGCCTCCTTCGGCAACGGTAGCAAGCCTCTGAACTTCATATCTTCCTATTTGGATGCTCGCACACAACGAGTAAAAATTTCCAATGTTATCTACAACCCCACGCATATGAGGAGTGGAGTTATACAGGGTAGTGTACTGGGTCCGCTCCTATTTTGTCTTCTTTTCAACGACGTTTCAGATTGTTTTCAGTATGGCTGACCCTTCATGTTCGCTGATGATTTAAAAGTCGCTTATCGATACAAACCGGCAGATCGCAACATCGTGCTCGAGCTGATAAAAAGGAACTTCAGGCCTTCGCCCAGTGGTTTTGCACATGGTGCCTCAATCTTTCATGGCCCAAATGTTCCGTTGTGGTTGTTGGCGACGATCATCAACCGGAATTAGGCATTGACGCCCACGAAATTAATGTTCCAGCAGTTATCAAGGATTTGGGCATATCCTACTCTAATAGTCTCAATTTGTCAGAGCACTGTGCCCTGATAGTCTCGAAAGCACGCCGAACAACCGGATTTATCCTTAGAAATTTTAAGACTATCAATGTTAGAACTAGCCTTTATAATATGTACGTGAGACCTAGTCTTGAATACTGCTCGCCTCTGTTCAGTCTTCTGCGCACTAGTGAACGGAAGAAAATAGAATCGGTGCAGCACTTCTTCACTAGAAGAGTTTTCACTACAGAACACCGTAACTTAACCTACCAACAAAGGTGCGAACTTATAAAGCTGGATCCCCTATGGCTTCGTCGATTGCAGAAGGGTCTATTTTTACTGTTTAAACTTTTGAATGGTCAAACCTTTAATCCTCTTAGTACAATAAGGCAGCTTGAGCACTCTCGACGCGCCAGTCATCGAGACGTATTTTTATTTCTTCCTATGGCACGCACAGTTAAGTACCGGCAATTCTTTTCAGTAAATGCCATATCAATCTGGAATAAGCTGCCCAAAAGTATTAAAACCCAGCAAAACTACCCTATGTTTAAGAGAGCTGTAACTAGTTTTCTACATTCAGGACAACTTTCCCGAATTTTGGGTGCTGACTCGGTGGAATCTCTCTTTCACTCTGATGGCGTTCGTGGACTTTGAACCCCGCCAGGCTTCACTGCTGAAGATAATGCGGCTGAAGCAGCAACCCGCAGTCTGCTAACCCTTCAGCCGATAGCTCGCAACTTTTGCCGACAACCATTGATGAAAGACTGAGAACACTGTGTTCTTGTGCCAACCCTCTCCGTCTGGAACTTATGTTTTTAAACGATATGAAACAGTTCTCCTGCTGATGAGTCAACTCAGCTTACAACTGTACATTTATTCCGTTTGTATCATACCTTTGAAGGCAGGTTTTTTTCACTTGAAACAAACTCCTAATCTCGCCCAGTATTGACGAAACAAAAAACCTGAAACAAAACCAATACTGGCTGCAACATAAGGAGTTTGTTTTAGGTTTTTTCCGGTCTTCGAGGTGTTGGAAGGCGCCCAAGAGGTGCATTACCAACTCTTTACAATTGCCTGTAAACTGGCATAATAAACATATTATTATTATTATTATTATAAAGCTATCGCAGACGTGGTTGGCTTAGAAGGAGAACAACTTGACGAGGCTACAATCTCACTCGAATCACGGTTCAGGTGAATGGAAGAAGTATCAGGGGAAACTGACATTATCCAGAGGGATGTGGGCTTACCTGAGCGGGAGGGCCGGCCTCAGAAACAACTTTTGGTTTTGTTGAACCGGAGCCAGTGTCCTCATTTGCTACTGTAGATAAAACTCGACGCTCCATTGGTGTTTTATCCCTGCATATGTAAAGCTTATTTTCCTTTAAATAGTTGGCTGACCGCTCATGCTGAGAGAATATAAGGTCTACTTCTATCGCGGTAAAAAGTTTTACGAGAATCGGCGGGTTTTTACTTCGGGATAAGAGTCTTTTAGCTTCTGCAACTTTAAAACTAAAGCCACGAGAGTAAAGAAACTGAACAGCAACATCTATAGGTTGTTTATCTTATGAAGAATTTTTCAAAAGAAAATTAAAATTCCTTTTTTGCCGATCACGGGTCTCAGTAAACACCATATTGACGAAAGGCTCTAATTTCTCACATTGCCGAGAAGTGAGCGTAGATACCTGTCCATCAAAGATGGCACCAAGGACCGTAAACAGACAAGCATATTGGTTATAAAGCTTACTAAAGTTGTCTAAAGCATCAAGATCAAATTTCTTCATGCCTAAGATGGGTTTATCGTTAGGAGAATTGGTATTACGGGTTAATTTACGTCTCAGTTGTGGCTTGGGTATCATATTGAATAGAAGGTGAGTGATAGGATATGTTCTGAGCAAAGTTATGCACAAAATTTTGACAGAAAATTTGAATTACCGAAGAGGCTACGCAGGATGAAAATTTAACTCTTCTAGTATATCGAGTTATGCAAACCATTTCTTGCTGGAACTTGATATAGTACCAATGTTTGCAGATATTATTCAGTATTGACGCAATAGATTACTTGCTTTTTACGTGAATCTACGGGAACTAGAATGAGGCTATGTCGGTGAAACAGTATAAAAATGTATATTTTGACCTATTGGTTAAAAAAGACAACTACCGGTATGTGCAGTTGCGAAAGTGTTAGATATACAAATAAATAATAACAATTAAGCTAGTAACTTCAGCAAGTAACGATTAAATCTGATAAAAAATATATATTCCACTTAGCTTTGAAAGATAAGTTGCGCGCCTTGACCTTGTTGCCTGTAATGCAGAGGGAATAAATTTAGGCATGCCAGTCTACCTATGTAAGTGTGGTTCTTTAGACCTCTTACTAGCTTTGTTGCCAGACGCTGCACTTTCTCCATCTATGCTGTGTCCTTTGCTAGCCATGGCCGCCACTCCTGTATTCCATACTCTAGATGTGGTCGAACAAATGTGCCGTTCACTATGCCAAAGAGATCTTCATCGAAGGCTAGAAACGCCCTTTTGATAGCGTGCAGCACTCCCGTGGCTTTATTTGCAGCTTTAACAGATTGTAATGAGGGCTTCAGATTACTCCGTATCCAAATGCTGAGGTCTTTTTGCGTAGATGCTACGTGAATTTGAATATTTTTCAGGTGATATGTCCTGCTGCTCTGGGGGACAGGGTAGTTTGTTGGACACAGGTAGAGGACGGCACACTTTTGCAGATTGAAATCCAGCAGCCATCTCTCGGACCACGTCTGCAGTTTGCAAACATTATTTTGCAGAGCATCTCGGTCGCTTGGGCGCTTAATGACCTGTCAGAGCTTAACATCATCAGCGAACATGATTTTACCGCAGTCCAGTTCTTAAAGGCTGTCATTTACATAGAGAATGAAGAGTAGAGGACCGAGGACGGAGCCTTGAGGAACCCCACTTACTACGTTAACCCAGTCCAATTTATCCTCCCCGGTGCAAACGTGTTGTTTTCGACCGACTAAAAATGATCTGATCCAGTCCAAAATTTTCCTCTTGATTCCAAGAACGCTCAGTTTATGTAAAAGGCATTGATGGGGCTTGCTGTCAAAGGCTTTGCAGAAATCGATGAACACTACGTCCACTTCGAAGCCCTCCTCTAAAGCACTCATCCAGGTCTCAATCGAAGTCAGTTAATTTGAAAGGCAGGAGCACCCTCGCCGAAAGCCATGTTGGAAATTTTGTATGATGTCACTTTCATCGCAAAATCTTAGTATGGCCTGCTTGATAAGGTCCTCCATCATTTTGCAGGAAAGGCAAGTCAAGACTATGGGCCGAAATCTGTTTGCAGACATCTATCTACCTCCCTTACGTAACCGTAAGATGTTGGCCGTCTTCCACTGCAAAGGCAAGTCCCCTGTTCTCATGAAAAGCTCGAACAGAATTGAAAGAGGCACCGATAGCTCGGTCGACAGTTCTTTAGTATCAGTCCAGGGATCCCATTCGGTCCAGGAGACTTGTCTGGTTTGATGTGACTGAGGACATGTCTTATGTCTGCGACAGAAAAGGTAACAGTTGCAATAACGGCTGTACCTTCGCCCACTTCTACTCCCGAATTGTCGTCGCGGGATTCCATCGTAAACGCCGATCTGATAAGCTCCGAGAGAAACTCTACTTTCCAATGTCCTTCCGTTACTTCATTCCCAAGGTTATCCCTTAGAGCTGCAATGTCGTCCCGGTGCTTCCTTTGACTGTGGATGTATTCAAAAAACTTATTTGGACATATTTTGGCTTGTGTTGTAAGTTGTCGCTCAAAGGCAGTTCTAGAACTTCGTATTTCCTTACGGCATATATTTCGTTGCGCTTTATATTTGGCAAGTGATGTTGAATCTTGAAGATGCTCGTACTTTTTCCACAATATTTTTTTTCTTCTTTGCAGCCCATTTTTTCGGCTGGTTAACATATGGAGGTCTGGCACATGGTCTTATTACTTTCATTGGGCAATTAAGTGCTCTAAAGTTCCTTGGATATGTTGCTATAATTCATTTGTGTCGTTCGTACTGGGTAACCAGTTTTCAGCTGATGCGGTACGTCTCATCTCTTCCAAATCGGCTTTCAAAATATTTCTGCGCCACTTTATTTGTGATTTTTAAGACAGTCGGTAATACACGCAGGTAAAAACGACGTGGTCGCTTAACCCAAGTGGCGGTTGTGAGTTCACTTCCCTTATGATCCCTTCTTCCTTACTAAAAACGAAATCTAGACAGTTTGATCGCTGGCCTTCTCGCAGTTAAGTTGTGAAGTCTATGTGTTGAATGAGATATTTGTCCAAAGAAAATTGAAGTAGTTGATAATTGAAAGGTGCTGCTGCGGCCTCAACTCCAGGCTTCATCCAATCGATGCCAGGAGCGTTGAAATCACCCAGGAGTTATAGGCTTTCCTGTTTACAGATAACTGTCAGTGAACTTAGCAGTTGTACGTCGCCACTTTCGCTGGAGCTGGGAGGCCGATAAACGACGCATATATTGCGTGCCGGATGTTGCTTATCTTAATTTTGCATGAAATGATTTCATATCGTCGTAGGGCTATGTCTGCCATTTCTCTCTGACAACAGGAAATCATTGGCTACATAAAGTGCCACTCCTCCGCCCCTTAGTTAAGATCTGTCGCAGCGGAACAGTTGATAGCCTTCAATGCTGACTTCGCTGATCCTTATTGCTTCGGTCAGCCAAGTCTCTGTTAATACAATTTTATGCGGTTTCTGCTCAGATACTATTGTTTTGAGTTCGTAAAGTTTATTGAAGGGGCTCTGACAATTGGTATAATAGATCTCGAGGCAGCGGCCACTATTGCTTGTGGTATCTTCTAGAACCGGCCGGTTGACCTTGGTTAAGTTTTCGGCCTAACTACTTCCGGCCAAAGAAAATTTCGTTCAATATGGACTATTTATCCTCCTCTTATTTGTAGGCTGGTTTTGCCTTTGTTCTTGCGGTCGTTTAGATCGTTTTCAAATGTCGCATTTTCCTGTGTGAATAATTTTTCTGGCTTTAGACCGTTTTCATTCTTTTCCGTGAAAATTCACTCGAAATTCTGTTATGATATCGTATGTGCTCCCCCCAACTGCACATTAACTGTAAGAATAACCTTGTTTGCGTTACATTAATAGGGTCCTCAAGGGCATTTCTTGCCTGTTACCCTTAAAATATACATATATTTAATCCGGATGAAAGAAAACTCCAGCATGCATGGCCCGCAAAGACGACTTTCTTTCCAGCATAAGCTGTGCCGGCAATTCGGTGTCCTAAATGAACTTTAATGGTCGTGGCCGAGAGCTTGAAGCATTCGGTGGCTGATCGTTGCCTATTCTAAATGTTTTGAGAATTTTTACAGACTCAGTGTCCTTTAGCAGTGATTTATCGTACTGTTGCTTACGGTTGGCTCGAGCTTGGGCCGTGGTCACATCGCACTGAAGCAGAGTAGCAGCAGGGGTTTCCAAATCCAGATCTGTAAAAGATTCTATGGAAATTTTGCTGGTAGCATTTTCTTCTACATTACCGCTTGCCCTTTGGTTCAATTCAACTTCCTTTACTTCAGAAGTCTCCCCTTGGAGTGGTTGTCTTGCTTTTTATTCCCATGGCGTTCGCCAAGTTCTGTCTCCCAATAAAACTGAAAGCTTTGGTTGGTCTTTAGCAGGCCGTTCTGCATCCACCTTCTGCTGGCATATGCACCTGTGTTTGGCCCTGCTGAACTCGTTGTTTCCTGGTTTATCAACCACTTACCTGTCCTCTACATGCGCCGCATCCTCTTGGAGTGGTTGCCTTGCCTTTTGTTCACATGGCGTTCTCCAGGTGCTGTGTTGCGATAAAACTGAGGGCTTTGGTTGGTCTTTAGCAGGCCGTTCTGCATCCGCCTTCTGCTGGCGTATGCGTCTGCGTTTGGCCCTGCTAGACTCGTGGTTTCGTCATTTATCAACCACTGACCTGTCTTCTGCATGCGCCGCATCTTAATAAGGTTTATTTGTAAAGCTTATCTTTGGCGCCGTCAAAAAACCCCGGAAGGCAGGAAAAAACCTAACCCAAACCCCTTCTTTCGCAGTGACCATTGTATTTGTTTTGGTCTTTTGCTAGGTCAATAGTGTGCGAAATAAGGAATTTGTTTTAAGTGAAAAAAAACCTGACTTCTAGGGAAAAATCGAGGAAAACATGAAATAAAATAGCTATACATTGTTGGTTTTACGGTTTTATAGTAAGAATACTTGGGGTCTGGAAAAACTGTAATGTCCTTTAACTGAGGTATCCTTAGCCGCGGTCAGTTTGAAGGTGAAAAAATCAGCTGATGATATGACATCTACCGTATGCATGGGTCTGCTCGATACGGAGATTACAATCGTTGTCCAGTGGCACAAGTTTGCTAATTAGATGGGACGTTGCAGATGTCTGAGGTGGGTCGAGGCAGCTGCGAAGCACCATCGTCATTCAAGTGCATCGGCAGAAGACATTTGGCCTTTCGTTTGTCTAATATCTAAGTGAGATTGAGATTTACATCATTAGTATTTATATTTCTGATACATTATAAGAGGAAACAATATATATATTTTAGTATAATTGAAGAGAAAATTATTTTCTTTCATAATAATTCTTTATAAACATTTAGATATTAGTAGAGGAATATTGGAATAGATAAATTGTTCTTAGTTTTTGTTTTTTATTTTTATTTTTAAGGATTGGAAAAGGAGGCAAGGCACAATTTTGCTTGAGCTTTGATTTTATCAGCGTTGGAAACCGTCGACTGGAAAGCTCCCAGCATTTGCCAGTTTTCTCCAAAATTTTCGGGAACTCTCCTGGACCGTTAGATCCCTTTTGGTCCGAATTGGACGTCAAAGAACTGGTTAGCAAAGTGTCCTTTTTTATTCAGAAATATATGCGTCATGTCATTTGAGAAGAACTGCTTGGTCTTTCTTCTAAATTCGGCTAAACTGTGGCTTTTGCGAATATCGTTGGGTAGGGCATTCCATATGATCGCATATCTCATGGTGTAGAAATTAGATCGCTGGGCCGTCCTAGCTTGAGCGTTATGAATTGTATGCTGGTTGTTTCTAGTGGAACGGGAACCGTTTTGATTTGTTAACTTATTATTGCTAAGGATGTTCTGATTATGTGTCACTTTAAATAGGAAAGTTAAACCATTTTGGAGTCGCCTTTGCCAGAGGGGTTTAAGACCATATCTATTGTACATTATTGAATAGGAGTCTCGGGCGTCATCGCGTTTACACAGACCTCTGGTAAACCTTCGCTGGATTTTTTCTAGTTTCTTTCTGTCATCTGATGACATGGTACCGAAAAATATTGAGCAGTAATCTAGAATAGGTAAAACGTACATTTTGTAAAGTTTAGTCTTAAGTTTAATTAATGTGAAATTTTTACTTATGAAGCCACATAGTCGATTGGCTTTTGGTGCGATTTGTTTAACATGTGGGGATAAGTCAAGAGTATTAGAATAGCTAAGGCCTAAATCTTTTAAAGATGTTAGCTCTTTTATTTCTTGACCACTAAACATTATGGGGGGAAGTTTTAGTGGTCCAAAAATCATGAGATGACATTTTGTTGGTGAAAACGGCATTTGCCACTGAACACTCCAGTCGTTTAGTTTTTGAAGGTCTAATTCAATTGTTCTATGCACACTACTTATCCAATTTTTGTTATAGGCATATGCGAGTTTTAAGTCATCTGCATATAAAAATGTTTTAGCAGATGTTGATATCGTGGATAACTCATGAATGTAAATGAGAAATAAGAGGGGACCTAGGATAGTGCCTTGAAAAACACCACTGCTTATATGAGCTGGTTCTGATACTATATTTCGAAGTTGTACTACTTGAAATCGGTTTTGAAGATAGGATTTGAGGAAATCAAGGAGGGGGGGCCGAATCCCGTGACTCACTAGCTTCACGATCAGTCTTTTATGGGGAACTTTGTCAAAGGCTTTTTTTAGATCAAAGTAAATTGTAGCTACCGTGTTCCCATCATCTCGATTTCTGGAGACGAATTCCAAGAAAGTGAGATGGCATGACTGACATGACTTTTTAGGTAAAAAGGCATGTTGAGAGGGGGGTATGAGATTTACATTCGTCAGATGGTCTAACATTTGGTTATAAATAATTTTTTCTAAGATTTTTGCTAAAACCGATGTTCGGTGAACACCACGATAATTTTGGGCATTGGACCGATTTCCGTTTTTGTAAATTGGGGTGATACATGATTTTTTCCAGATTTCTGGATAAGTACCATTTGACTGCAGTAACGAGAAAAGGTTAGACAGAAGTATTGGGGCATATGTCATATGCCTCAGTATGCAAGGAGGGATTCTATCCGTTCCATATGATGTGGAATTGGACAGTTGGCGGATAGCTTTCTCTACAGTTTCTTCGTTAAACAATATCTCTTTTAATTCTAGTGCCGTCATTTCTGTTGGTTGGGGGATTGGTTCTTCCTCGACTGAATAGTTGGTTGAGAAATACTCGTTGAAAAGATTTGCTATTTGGTTGTCATTTGTATTTACTATTCTGGTGGTGTTATCTGATTGTGCTTTATGAGCACTGCTTGTATCTCCGCGATAAATTCAAGGCTTCCCTCTAAACGCATTACGCGCGTGGCTAGGTTAAAACATCCATCGAAATCTGCACGCGCAGGCTTATTTGGCTGGGTGGTGTTCGGTTCTAAGATGGTTGGTGAAAGAAGATGCGTTCTTGCATAGTGGGTGGCATGGAATTTCATACGCGTTATAGAAAGCGCTTCGGCTATTTCTGGGAGTACCTTGTCAAAGGTTGTAAGAGGCGGCTTTCATAAGTTAACCTGATACCACTCACTAGAGTATATGTTAGCGACTTGGCCTTCAGGGTGTGAGCAGGTATTGAAGTCGGTAAAGCTGCCGACATTATAAAATGAGGTCCATGGATCAAATTCAGCCATCGACGAACATATTTTTTCAGCTAGCAGAGATGGATCATGCACGTTAGCGTTACCCATGCTATTGGAAACTATATTAGAGTGCATTAATTCAAAGTCTGCAATCAACCGGCCGTGCTAATATAGATAGCGAAAAGATTTGCTTGTGCAATTAATTTCAACAGTCAAAATTTGTAATGTGTACGACTCGGCCTTTGTTTTTAGGAGTTCTTTGTACTGTAACAATCAGATTCAGAAGCAGCGATGTTGTTCTTAAAAGCGAGTGAACTTCCAGACTTGTCCTGATCGTAGGGATAACTTCCAGAGCGTGATATTATAACGCCCCAGCGCCCTGTTTTCCTTTGGTAGCGTATCTTCTTCCTGATTATGGCTTGTACTCAGTCGTTCATCTACGTCCGTTGTCTTCTGGCTGTGTCCAAGCACTGTAATTCCACTAGAATGCTCGATCACAGGAACAGTCACTCATCGAGATGATAAGCCGAGGCCAAGTGTTAACACACACATTTATTACGAGTACAGTAGAATAATAACGATAATAAACTGTCATACAGGCGAACACGTAACCGAAGAAGACAATCGGGGGAAGGTGGAGCTGGAGACTACCACCGGGGAAGGGAAACACTCCGTTGGACCCTCGAAGGAAGGGCAACTGTTATTCACAACTGTCTACTAGGGAGGGTGGGGCTGGTGACCACCACTAGGGAGGGGACAACCAATACACCACTTTACCTGCGAGGTCGCACCACCTACAACATCCTGGACTAGACTCAGAGTCACCACGCCGACGTAATAAAAACAAGGATCAATCTCATTGTTCTCTGGATACTACATGGCCTCCCCTCCAGGCGAGGCCCTGTCCTCAGGGCCTGTCGCGGGCAAGTGGGTTCGTTGATGACGCTGCCACCAATGTAGCGCCCTCCACTCGTAGGGTATGTTCTGGTATTGAAGCAGGAGTTTCTTCGTGCGTCTTCAGTATAATCTCCGAGCTAAAAGGCTCACGTTGATGGTTCCCGGCGTAATCCACATTAATATCACCCATACTTCTGATAAGTTATGAAGCAGTGAGAGAGATAAGAATGGTTTATTGTCTATACAGACAGAGAAAGAGAAACTGGCGTATACAGTGCTGGAAAATGGTTACGGGGAAATCTCACGGACAATACGGTCCGGAATCGTAGGCTGACAGTCCAAAGGAATTTTAGAGCTGGAGGCTGCTACGGAGAATGGGATAGTGTTGGCCACAGTTGATCCTACAAAACAACCACAAGAAAAACCCACTGTACGACCTCTGCACAACCGGATCCAGACCACTTTAGCAAAACACAGGAAAAATGGTTTTGCCAATTCAGTTCAGCTGTAATACAATATAATGCGCGGTCCACGTAGATTGTTCAAGCGAGGTATTCGTCTCACTCAGAATGAATAGCTCCAAAGGGCGGATAATACGCAGTTCCTTTGTCAATTTTTACAGCCAGATGTGTCTTCTACACTAAGGTAGAGAATAAAAACCTCGTGAGCGCAAAGAGCTTAAATTTAAAACCAATTTCAAATTTCCCGGGGCCATATTTCCTCCCTAAAATTGGAGGATTTCTTCCAATTAGCCATTACTACTCAACTGCGTGGTCATTCTTACAAGGTCACAAACGAGCGCATCCGATTGGACCTCCGAAAATATTTCGTTAGTCAACGCGTGGTCCGGCCTTAGAACTTGCTACCAAGCGAGACGGTTTCCATTTACACAATTGTGGAATTTAAAAGAAGACTCAATGTGATTTATTTGACAAAAGGCGACCTTTACAACACGATTTCCTGCTGTCAGCACTGTGAACAACTTTTCTGGCTTTAGACCGTTTTCATTTTTTCCGTGAAAATTCACTCGAAATTCTGCCATGATATCATATGTGTTCCCTCCGACTGCGCATTAACTGCAGAAACAACCCTGTTTGCATTACATTAGTAGGGTCCTCAAGGCATTTCTTGCCTGTAACCCTTAAAAATATACATATGCATATATAATAAGAAGATGGCGCGGGATCGTATAAAATCCAAGTCTCCTGTTTAGTTCAGTTTTATCAAGGGAAAGATAGGCATAAGCCATTGAGTTACCTATTGGTGACACAGTGACTGAAAAATTTATATCTACAGTAGAAAAATTCAAAAAAGTTGTTGTTCACAGGATTAAAGACAACCAATTAGTAGCCATCAGTTAGTGCGAAAAAGTGAATGTACATTACTACTCAGTCAATGTGAGTAATCTAATCACATAACAATTGTATATCAGCTTAAGGGCGACTCCAATGACATGAGTCATTCGATGGGACAGTCAAAAAAGTGCAGACATTAAAAAAAACTCCTTGCGGTCTCATTGGAACTATAGAGGTTTTAAATGCGATTAGTGGGATTTTAAGGAGAAAGAACTGTCGCTCATGGGGGGAAATGTGCACTAAATAGGAAATTCATGCTGATAAGGATGTTAAGGCGGACAAGGAAGCCTGTCAGGGAAAGCGGCCATATAGTTATTGAAACACGAAGGAAGGCGTCGTACAGACCTAGAGATCCTCGAAGTGCTGGAGCTGCGACCAAGAGAGGTCAAGGTCAAGGCGCGCAATGTATCTTTCAAGGCTGAGTGAAAAAGATATTTTTATCAGAGTTCTCGTTACCTGCTGAAGTTACTAGCTTAATCATTGTTATTTATTCGTATATCTGACCTTTATCAACTG
Organism: Ligula intestinalis; assembly: GCA_036362985.1. Lineage (NCBI taxonomy): Eukaryota > Metazoa > Platyhelminthes > Cestoda > Diphyllobothriidea > Diphyllobothriidae > Ligula > Ligula intestinalis. Next base: position 14,003 of record JAYGXS010001166.1, read on the forward strand.
CACATAACGGTAGTTGTCTTTTTTACCGATAGGTCAAAATATACATTTTTATACTGTTTGTGGGCTCTTGGCCCTACTTACGTGTTGTTTAAATTTATCAATAACCAAGTTTATAAAAACTAAATACAACACTTTGTTTTACACTTTCGGTTTTGACGCGTGCTAGCAACTATCTTGCTAATCACTCTCCACAGCTCAATTCCCTCCTCAACTGCCGCTGTTTATTTTGCCCTTCAACGACACCTCTCTGGTGATCACTCTCGGGCTCCAGGAGAATCCAGCGACAAGTTGCTAACGAGTTTCCTCCCCATTTTGCAACTCACAGCCCAACGAACTTGGATCCAGTCCTCGCAGAGTTATCCTTTGGCAAGTCGACTACTTGACTACTGCCGACTAGGATCGCGAAGGATCTAAGTGAGTTGTATCATTTCTAATCTTCCTCGTCAATCTCTTTACTGGACTTTACAACTTTTCCACTAGAATAGTCTGGTAAATCCTTTATTAGCAGTTAGTGTACCCTTGAAAGTTTTCATCGCGTATTTGCTAAGACGTTTTATATATTTGTAGCGATAAAGCCACTACAAATTTGGTGACCCCGTTTCTATTGTTATCCAGGTCTTATTATTTATTCCATTCACCTTTTTTTTTGCCGTGTGAATCTGCCGTTCATAAATTTTTCACCATGGGCGACGAATACCACCCATTTCATGATTGCGACGACGATGACGCTGGTTCTAACAATTCGTGTGCACCATCTGCTCACGACGAGCCGCAGGCTTTTCAGATATCTATTAAGCTTCCACCTTACGAAGTGCGCGACCCGACAGTCTGGTTCAAACAGATCGAAGCTGTTTTCGCCTCACGTCAGATTACTGGCGAGCGTTCGCGTTACGCGTACGTCGTGCAGTACTTACCGTTCGACATCGCTTTCGCCGTTCAGGATCTCCTTGATCCTATCCCTAAAGTCAAACCTTACTCTAGCTAAAAAAGGCTATTCTCGAACGTACGGCACAATCTGCCGACAGCAAACTTCGTCAACTCCTCAGCAACGTCGAGCTTGGCGACCAAACCCCCTCCGCTCTAATGCGCCACATGCGTCACCTGCTTGCTGGTCGCACCTTAGATGATTCTATTTTTCGTCGCATTTGGATGGATAAATTACCCCATTCAATGCAACAAGTACTCGCCCTACTCGATGATGATGTTCCGCTGACCAAACTCGCGGAGCACGCAGACCGCATCCAACAATGTTACCCCGGTACTAGTTCGTACGCCGTAAACCAAGCCTCGACCTCAGTACCTCAGCATGCCGTCTCCCAGGTTTCGGCCTCACGATCCGACCGTAAACCTGACAGCCATACACAGCGAAAGTCCACTAAATCGCTTGGTACCTCATCCTCACGGTCTACTTCACCCACTCAACTGATTCGAGACGTTACAGACCACAGAGATGACGACCTGCAGGATCTTAAAGATACTGTGAGGTTATTGTGCTCTCAAGTGAGCACGATGTGTTCCACCTTCAACCGGCTTCAAACCGGTCGTCCCTCTACAAGCCGCAACCGCTCTAACTCAAAAGAGCGTGCAGACGACAAAGTCTGCTGGTACCACCGAACATTCGGCCCGGATGCTATTAAATGCGTCCCGCCTTGTTATTATGCTCGACGTTCACGTTCGGGAAA
>JAYGXS010001167.1:0-15680 GCA_036362985.1 Ligula intestinalis
CCATAAGTCAGGAAAGAAACCATTTAGAAGATAAGCTGAGAATAGATAAACTTAGCAATCGGGCGAAGCTGAATACTCTCTTGGTTAGTGAATTTGGAAGGCCGTCAGTTCCCGAGGAGTGCGAGTTTTTTAGACGGATAATGTGCTCACGAATTACTTCTATGGAGAAATCTATGGTACTGATAGTATTGACTAAGCATGGCTGAAACGACGGGACTGGTTTACATTCCGTCGTAAGATGCCTTGCAAAAAACGCATTGAACAGTTCAGCCTTCTCAGACTCATCTTGCACAAAGTTTTTATTTTCATTCAGTAAAGGGGGGATTTTGTGACCTCGTTTAGCAGAGGACCAACGACGGAACAGTTGGGCAATATATTTTGCAGAGTTTAACTCGCTGAGTGCGCAAGATTGCCTCTGTTTGTCACGTGCAAGACGAATCTTAAACGCTAATTCGAAAATCGCTGCGGTTCTAAGGTGCACAGATAATGAACTAGTAGACTGGTCTTTCAACCGTCTTTGCAATTTTTTTAGTCTAGACAAAAGAAAATGAGGAACGGTGGGGTCCGAAGTATAAGGCTCAACATTTTTGATCGGCACAAATTCCAAAATGCTATTTGAAATTGCCGTCATTAAGTCACAGAGAATTGTTACACTGTTCGTGGAGGAAAGCTCCTGCCAGTCTAGTGAGTCCATAATGTTGTTAATTAAATTAATATCAGCTAGGTCAAACGCACGGTAGGTACAAATGGTGTTAGCCTTTTTCGTAGAAGCAAGCGGAAGACAACAATGGAATAAAGTATGGTCACTTGGGAAGAGGTTCTGATTGTACTCAACGAAAAGGGGGAAATGTCATTCGTCAAAATTAAATCTAAAATATGCTGATCCCTTGTTGGGGAACAGACCAACTGAGACCAGCTTGAAAATTTTATGGTATCTAGGAAGGGCTGAAATCTGGATGGACAACAGTTCAATGACCAATCAATTTCGGGAAAGTTGAAATCCCCAGCGATAACTTTAGCATCAAAGGTGGACTCCGAAATCAGCCTGAATATTTCGCAAAGCTTTTCATCATCTTCCGACGATGACTTATGGGGACTATAAATGCATCCAATAATCGCCTTCTGAAGGAGATACAGGTTAATGGATGCAAAGCACGAATTGCCCAAGAATGACTCAGCATCTAGGTCGAACGGGAAATGCTTAAAAATGGCTTAAATATAGAGAAGACAACCGCCACCAGGTTCACTAGGGTGGTCTTGACGGTAGAAATCATACTCGCAAATTATGAGTAAAGCATCAGAAATTAGTGGATGGGTCCACGACTCTGTAATGCATAGAACATATGGCTTCAGCTCGAACGCAATAGCTCTAAGTTGAGCAGTCTTATTTAAAACAGATTGTGCATTAAGCAAGATGATATCTAGTGTAGCTTGAGTAATTGAACTAGGGTTATCTTTTTTTAGCAATAAAAATTTGGAGGAGGGTAATTTGGTTGGAAGTTTGGAGAATAGCCATCGACTGGAGCAGGACAGTTAACATTAGAAAGCTGAGGGGTATAGCTAAAAGTTGCAGGTAGATAGCTCTGTGAGATCGATGGGCCACGGAATAAGTGCCGTGGTGAGCTTGCTGAAAGTTACCGGGAAATTGGGAAAACCAAGACGGGAAGGAGAGGCTGGTGGGTGAGGTAAGGTAACTATGAGGATTAAGCGGTGGAAAGCCTGGTCCAGGATGATACTTGTGATAAGTAGGGTAACCTATATGTTTGTAAGCTTTCTGTTGTATAGGCTTAGTTAGTGTTTGGGAAGGCTTCATGCTCGCGGTTGAGTTCCGGATCCCTCCCTTTCGACGACCTGAATTGGGTGATTTAATAGAAGGTTTGGGAGGACTTTGATCGAGTATCGAAGCTGTTGGTCTACCTGACATAGAGGGTATTTCGGAATTTCTAGGAGGGCTACCAGAATTACTAGCTATGGCAACTGGAGAAACATCTAAGTTGGAAGAAGATGGGGATGTCTGGTGACTTGGGGGGAGGAGACAGTTGCTGTACTGGGGAGCAGTAATCTAGGTTTGGCAGGAATAAGCGTACATGGCTCGCTAGGCTTCCTAGGGCTACGACAAGCAACCAGAGCCGGTTGCGGTGAATTTACTATTTTATTAGAAGAACTTGACGCTATTCTTCGCTCCATTGGAGTGAGATCATGACAGAGAAAAAACATTGTATTTCTCACATATTTGGAAACAAGCTCTTGCTGTTTAAAAATGGCGTCTATTTCAATGGGTGAAAATAGCTTGACTAAAATGGGTGGGTTTTTACTGCGAGATGACAGTCTAGTAGCCTCTGCTATTTTAGTTGAATCCACAGGAGTAGAGGAAATGCATTGCAACGTCCATTGGCCAAATTGATTTTGGAACGTTTTTCAGAATAAAATCGTACGACTTATTTTGTCAATCCTGTGACTCACTTATGACCAAATTAACGAAAGTATCGAAACGTTTGCATTCCTGAGAGGAAACTGCAGAGATACTCCTATCAAATAGGGTCCCAAGGATTGAGAGAACTGACCCAAATTTCAACATAAATTTGCTGCAATTTTTCATTACAGACAAATCTATTTGCTCGGCAATCAGATCAGGCTGAATACTGATGTCAGGCTGAAGACTGATATCAGTAATGATGTTTGCCTTTCGCAGACACCGCTTGGGTCTGGAATTCTGAGGCTTCCTACTGAATGAAAGTGTCGCCTTCATGCTTTTCGAAGCAACAAGTAGATTAATCACGAAAACAGTCAGAAATTCAGAATAAACTAACTGTTTAAGCTTATGTAAGTTGCTGAAAGCAAGACAGATGGTTAACAGAATGCTAGGTAAGCAAGCAAAGACCAAACCACCAAAAGGAATGGAAGCAGATTTTTCAAGCGTAGGTACTGGTACTTACGGATAATTTATATCTTCTCTTAGATAAATCGATTTATATAAGACTGATGACTTAGCTGAAATTTCGAAACCAGCGCTCGACCTTGACCTTGACCTTGACCGTAGTCTATAGCTAGGAGTCGAGCATAACTGTTTAGAAGCGAATTTGTTAGCTTCGAAAAAAATGAATATAGCAGTGTCATGCGGAAGGTGAAATTCGAGGGCACACACAGATGAGCCACATCGTTATCTAGATTCTGATTATGTATTCTGATACCCACTGCCTCCGTTAGTAGGGGGGGGGGGCTTGGAAGCAAACTCACTCGAAGCTGAGCGTAGGGCAGAACAATAGGTATTAACAAAACATTACTGGTAAAGACGGGTTCCCAGCACTACACTCGGGTTCTCAAACCGGTGTGGCATAATAAACCATAGGGAACCCACCAGTTTATGATCGTGATGGGCACCGCCGTATGAGATCCAAAAGTCCGGCGAATCTACAAGCCCATCTTTGGGGATGTCTGAGATGTGACCAAATATAAGGCCATGATGATGGTTCACGACCAGCGAAACGAGAGCTGTCAAGACTGCGTCCTGATTCTGGGTGACACGAGTCAGAGAAAGGTAGTTTCAAGAAGGGATCCTAAATTCCCGATGGTCCTTTCTCGGGATTGTGGAAAAAGCTGCCCGGAAAAAGATGAGGAAAACAAAAGGTTAATGGATTCATTGTTAACATACATGTGCAGTATTCGCTTGAATGCACATAGACTTGTCAACGCCCGAATATCAATCGGCAAATTATTCCAAAGATAGCTATACCTAGAAGCAAAAAATAGAGATCGCTTAGACGCGGAAGAAGCAGGAGGAGGTATAATCAACGTTGAATTTCTTAGGTTGTAAGGGCGAGTAACGGGAGTAAGGGCAGAAATCCTGGGGAGATTTGAACTATTATTAAGGCAAAACAGGAGACAAAACCCTGCTTCCAGTCTCCTGACCCAAAGAAGTTTCAGTTTCATTATCTCACATCTATCTGAGTAGGAAGTATCTGACAATGCCGGATAGAGGACCCTTTTAATGAATCTTCTTTGAAAAATTTCAATTTTTGAACGGCTAGATTCGTTCATTAGATCGAAGAATGGACAACAATATTTAAGAATAGGAAGCACATACACACGATAAAGTCTTAGCTTCATTTTGGGCAGGTAGAGATTATAAGAGATGAAGCCGCATATCTGAGCAGCTTTTTCTGTAATTCTATCAGCGTGAGGTGAAAGATCTAATTTATTGGTGTAACTTAAACCTAAATCCTTAATGTTAGAACATTCAGTCATGGGGCAATCTTGAAAAATGATAGGCTGCGGCAGCCTTTCAGGCCCAAAACACATGAACTGGCACTCAGAAGGCGAGAACTCCATCTGTCACGTGGAGCTCCACGCATTTAGAGCGTCCAAATCCGAATGAATGCGTTCTAAGCATCGCTCAGCCGTAGAATTAGAGAAGGAGTATACACATTTCAAGTCGTCCGCGTATACATACGATTGAGAGTGTTTGACTATTTTTGAAATATCATTTATATAAAGCAAGAACAACAGGGGGCCCAGAGCGGTACCTTGAAGGACACCGCTAAAAATAGCGGAAGGGGTAGAGTATGAGGACCTCACTAAGACCTGTTGTTTTCGATTAGAAAGATATGATCGAATAAAGTCAATAAGAGGACAACAAAATCCTATAGCCTCTAGTTTGTCTAGTAGTCTCCTATGAGGTACTTTATCAAATGCCTTACTAAGATCAAAATAGATTACCACCACAGATAAATGATCGTTACGAAGAGATGTGAGGGGATTAAGAAAAGACATATTACATGTTTCACAAGATCGGTCCAGTAAAAAAACCATGCTGAGATATATTTAATATTGGATTGCTTATGCAAAAATCTGTCATTTTATTGGCGATAAAATTTTCAAACAGTTCAGCTAGAGAAGGTGTTTTATGAACACCGCCATAATGTCAAATCTGGAACCAGATTTAAAAACTGGAATTACAAGTATCAGAAAGAAACGTTTTCGAGAAATATCGTAAATAATTAGCTCAGTAAAGGAGGAAAATGTCTTAATTGCTTAATAAATGAGTTTGGAATGCTATCCGTCCCGACTGAATGTGAATTGTTGAGACGAGCTTTTTCTTTATGAATACTTGTAGGTGAGAAATCAATTGAAGTGAGATTTGCATCACACATCAGAGGTATTTCGGGTGTTGGACTAGTCTCAATTATAAAGAACTTGGCGAAGAAGGAATTTAACATTTGTGCTTTGGCCAAATCCTCTCTAACAAAATGATTATAACTATCGAGTAAAGGTGGAATGACTTTCTGAAGCTTAGCGGATGACCGAAACGGAAGACTTGAGCAGCGGATTTGGAAGAGTTAGCATCATTTAGTGCCAGTTACTCTCTACGCCTATCTCGTGCAAGCCTTATTTTCAGTGCTAATTCAAATATTTGCGCTATCCTTAAGTGCACCGAAGAAGAGCTATTAGACGGATCCTTAAGTTGCTTCCGTAATTTTTTAAGTCTATTTTGGAGAAAATGTGGAGCGGTAGAGGAAGCTGAATTTGATTTAATAGGCTTAAGTGGGATCAAAGTCTGAATTTTGTAAGGTTTTGTAAAAGTTCATTGAAAAACATTGGATAATTATTTAAAAAAACAGTATGCCAATCTAGAGTACTTACGAAGTCATTTATGAGTTTAAGGGTTGCGTTAGCAAACTCGAGGTTATTGCATTTTACCTCAGGCTTTTTAGAAAGAGAGACTGGAAAACAACACTGAATTAATGCGTGGTCACTTGTGAAGCGATCACGATGAAAATTCATAAAGAGAGGGTGGACGTCATTTGTAAAAATTCAATCTAATATGCTCTCATTACTAGTCACTGAACTGACCAGTTGTGACATGTTTGCAAATTTAATATTCTTTCAATTTTGAAATTTTGGTGGACAAGTATTTGCCTCCCAGTCAACGTCTGGCAGATTAAAATCACCGATGATTATTTTGACATCAACTTCAGCTTCTGCAACTTTTGCAAACAGTTTGCAGAGCGCACTTTTAATACCAGAATAACATGGGGGGTTATAGACACAGCCAATTGCAGCTTTTTTTATATTGTGCGGAAGGATGAATGAAATAAAGCAAACATCTCCAGAAACCGATGAAATTCTCAGATGAAACGGGAAATGTACAAAAGATGATTTGATATAAAGAAGGCAACCACCACCACTGTTTTCAATGCGGTCTTGTCGGTACAAACTAAAATTATCTATAGCGAGCGTTGAGTCAGAGATAAGAGAGTGAGCCCAAGATTCAGTTATACAAATAACATCTGGATCAAGCTCAAAAGCTACTGTTCTGAGCTCTGTCATTTTATTGAAAACTGATCTCGCATTCAGAGAAACTATACTGAGCATATCCCTGAGATGCATGTTACGCTCATCAGTATTTATAAAAAAGGAAAACTTGGTGGCGGAAAGGGAAGTGGTATGGGAGAAACAAAAGGCGGAAAGCAAGATTGCTGTGATCTACAATTAGCTGAAATATAATTGTTAAATATATTAGGATTATTGTATGGCGGCAGATTTGCTTGAAAATTGAGGAAAAGGTGCCCGTTTTGTGGAGTAAGAAAAGTAGGAGGTGGTCGTAAAAAAGGATTATGATAAGAGTTAGCATAATTTTTCGGAAAACACACGTTTGAAAATGACCTAGATGTGTATGGAAGACTATGATCATAATAAGTAGATTTAATTATGGGTTGATTTTGGGCCATTTGTGGGTTTAGAAAATAACTAACACGAGTATTTATATCTGCTATAGATGCTGAAGTGTCAGCATAATTTGTCGGAGGACAGGCATTCGAATATGGCATAGAAGGTTGCGAGAAGCTATTCACAGTATTATTAGAGTGGATTAATTGTGGATTGTGGGCCATTTTGGGGATTGGAAAAGTAAAAACGTGAGTGTTTACATCTGGTGTAGATGCTAAAATGTTAGTATGGTTGCCATAATTAGGTAAATTACTGATTTTTGCAATTGGCTTAGATTTACGGGGGGCACGTTTAGGTCTATTAGGTTTAGCTTCTTTAGCAGGCGAGGTTCGCTCGGAAAGCGGCGGAATTTCACTTGAGCCAGGAGTAAGGATTGCAGGTGAGGTTTCGGGTGAAATTATCGTTGTCCCTGATCCGGAGGGACGTTAATTGCGTCGGCTTCAGGAGTTAGGATTGTGAGCGTGGTTTCGGGTGAACTTAACGTTGTCGCTGATCTGGAGAGATGTGCACTTGCGTCGACCTCAGATACCAAATTTGGAATAGTAGGGGTAGGAGTGGGTTTAGTTTTTGCAGATGCAGGCAAAATCCGTCAGTTCCCGAAAAGAGTGAGTTTTTTGGACGAATTATGTGCTTATTAATTAACTCTACGGAGAAATTGATGGTTCTGATCATATTGAATAAACATGGCTGAAACGAGTGAAGCGGTTCAGATTTCACGTAAGATGCTTCGCAAAGAATGCATGAAACAATTCAGCCTTCTTAGACTCATCGAGAACAAAGTTACTGTGTTTAGTAATGGGGGAGATTTCATGACCTCTTTTAGCCGAAGACCAACGACGGAACAGTTGGGCAACAGATTTGCAGAGTGTAACTCGCTCACTGCGCAAGATTCTCTTTGTTTTGTAGGCGAGGAGAGAGCACCATTTGTTTTAATTGCCCTAAAAAGAGATAAAGAGAGTTTTGACGCGGTTTCTGTAGGTGAACTAGGCTGTGTGATGCTGTCTGAGTTTCTTCTCACTTGTTACAGTTGTAGACGAGGGTGAGCTATCGGAACAGAAGACAGAACCCGTGGAGGTGACATCAACCGACGATTCTTCGTGATTCTGTTGGTCCTTTTTACCCTTTTCCTATTTTTCATCTCCCCTGACACTATTTTTGTCTCTGCATTTCCCTTTGGCCCCTTATCTCCCTTTTTGACGTGCTTCCCGTGTTCATTCCTGATATACACTTTATTATCATACCACTGCGTTACTTTTCAGTTTGCTTGAGCTCATACCCAATATGCCTAGGAGAGGTAGAAGTCAATGGTCAGGAATTGATGAATTGTCTACACACACAGTGTGTTCGACGCCCCAGGTCGTACCCAAACACGAAACTGTTGGCTCTTCTGACTAGATCAGTGGCTCGCACACTACAGTTCGCTACGTGCAAGACAAATCTTTACACGCGAATTCGTAAACCTCTTTGAAGCCAGATTATTTAACTTTCTCATTTTGTCTGCTACCGACCGAAGAAAAATCCAAAAGAAAGCCTATTTGGTTGCGGAAAGGAAAATTTAGTCGACAGCAAACAAAACTGCCCCACTAGATAATTCAATGTTCACTGCCCCAACGTCAAGCTGATGTTCCTTACTCTTTGACCCGACGACCATCGACCGACTCCCTGCGGCTGCATGAGGACCACTTAGAAACATCAAGCCTCGACTGAAATGACATGAACCACTATTCGTGATAACATCTCGGTCAAGACAGCACACTAATTGTCCACTAGTTGAACTTGCTCCACAATCAAATAAAAGCAGCTGCCACCTCCTCATACACTTGGGCCTGTTTTGCCGCAGTTAGAACTAGGTAACATTAAGTCATTTTATTAAGGGAAGAAGACTTTTGCTCCTGACCTCCCTATGCATAGCCAATAATGGCAAATGCAGGCCTAACATCAGCGGTAGGTGTGAGCTAGTTGAAATATGCTGCAACTGACACTATGTTCATTATATTTGTCATAGTTTCTGAGCAAATGAGAATCAAGTTTGCGTTTAAAAGCGTCAACAGTATCAGGGAGGACAACCTCGTCAGGGAGTTCGTTCCACGCTCCGATGACCCTCTGCGAGAATGAGTTCCATCGAAGATCCATAAGGGCCTGGTTTTCCTATGCCACATTTCAGCCGTCTTTTCTATGGACCCCATTTAATTTACCTTTCTACAATAATCAGAGTTCATTTAACAATAACTACTAGACAAACTGAAGACCAGAGCCAATTTGCTTTCCACCTTTTGTTTCACCCATGCAGTTTACCTTCCGCCACCAAATTTTCCTTTTTTATAAATACTGACGAGCGTTACCTGCATCTGAAAGAAACGCTCGGTATAGTCTCACTCAATGCGAGATCAGTTGTTAATAAGATGACAGAACTTCAAACAGTAGCATTTGTGTTTGATGCAGATGTGCTCTGTGTCACCGAGCTTTGGGCTTACTCTCTTATTTCTGACTTGACGCTCCCTATCGATAATTATAGTTTGTACCAACAAGACTGCATTGAAAAGCATGGCGTTGGTTGCCTTCTTTATATTAAATCATCCTATGTACATTTCCTGTTTCATCTGAGCATTTCGTCAATTTCTGGAAATGTTTGCTTTATTTCATTCATCCCCCAACATAATAAAAAGCGGTAATTGAGTGTGTCTATAATCTCGTGTAACTTAGGCGAGATCCAGTTCGCTAGTAAGCTACTCCACACAAGCGCACAATGGGCTGACTGGTCGGTCCGAGTTACCCCGTCAGTTGACGACCGTCCAAGCAAGAGCTTTTAGTGCACCGTGATAACTTTAAGCGTAATCAGTTCTTTTTGTAATGAGTAAAGTATCCTGAGCCATCCACTTTAATCTCTATTCCCACTTCCAGTCTTCAGGCATGTCTGACGACATACATGAAACCTGCATATCAGATCATGTGTCAAACCCACGGGCTACACCATCGTCACTCGGCTTAAGCAACACTAGCAATTATCGGGATTTGCATCCTAGCACCACATCATTGCTCGACTCTGCACAAGAAAGCGATGACCAAGAGGTTGAAAAGATCATAACTTAAAAGAGGCATAAGCCTAAGAGGGCCAAACGGTTTACGGGTTTGCACTTAGCTAACCCAATAGCCAGTACATCAGAACCGAGTGTACCGCATACAAGTGCTCCCTCGGCCGAAACACGTGAGCTCGCAACATATGCCCCAGTGAGTCGCAAACAGAAAAAAGTTGTAAAGGGGGACCCAGAGTCAGAGTCGTCAATTGCACAAGAACGAATTGAACATGATGTGGGTCTTATGAGAGTTTACGCCTAAGCGTTGCTAAAACCAATCGAGTCTTTCCGCATTCTTAAGGCATTTCGAATAGGAAAGCCTCCAACAGTTCCAGAATCAATTTCTCGGCCATGACCTCTAAAAGTTATTTTAGAAACTGAAGCACAGGCGAAACTCATGCTAGAGCGAAAACCATCCTTACGGAGTCTGCATTCGCGATTTTTTTCAGCCAGATTACGAAATGAAAGAGTGAAGAAAGATGAGACAGCTAATAAAAGAGCTGGAGAAACGGAGAACCAATGGCAAGAGAAACCTCAAAATAAGAGAGGGCAAATAGTTCAAGTCAAAAGGACATCTCTCTGGTCAAAGCCGGTAACAGTGACGGCCTAGCTGTCCCGCCACCGAAACCGAAGACATGCCCTCTTAAATTGGTCGTTTTAAATGCCAGATCACTGATTTAAAAAATGCCTCTGCTCCAGACTCTGGTTTTCGTCAACCGCCCAGACATTGTTATGGTAACTGAGACATGGGCATTGACCTTTGTAGCTGACTCTGAACTCTCTGTTCTAGGCTATGAATGCGTTCGGAACGATCGAAACAATGGCCGTTGTGGAGGAAGCTGCATCTATATAAAGCAGCCACTTGCATTTCTCCCGTTGGACTTTCCACAATTCACGGCGGTGGAGGAGGAGAGATGCTGGCTACGAGTTGTTCTAAAAAACAAATACTCCTTACCTTTTGGCTGTGTTTATCGCCCACCAAATGCCAATGTGGACTATCATCTTCGTCTCTCGCAGGCATTTCATGCCGCAGCTGACTTGAATCTTAAGTATTGTTTGATTGCAGGTGATTTCAACCTTCCTGACGTGCAAGGGTTTTCACCATCCGGCCCTTCAAAGTTCGAGAACTTACTGGAGGCAGTAGATATCGGCATGTGGGATCAGGTAGTCGATTTTCCCACTCGAGGAGCAAACATCCTCAACCTAATTTTTTGTAGGGGATGTGAACCGCTTTCAGTGTCATCCTTAGACGCACTTGGGAGTTCAGACCATCTTACAGTTGTTAGTGAACTATAACTGGAGGCGGATGAAAAATTTTCCCAAAAGTATAGTTTTTATCATGACCTTCAAGCAGCAAACAGGGTGGACCTACTGGAACATCTGAACGCACTCGACTGGTCTGAATTTTTCCCATGTTTACATGTTAATGTTTGTACCGTTGCACTGTACAAATTGCTAGATCCACTCATCCTCCACTTAGTCCCCCGTAAGAAAGTAATGCATGTCAACGATGAAGTGTACCTTCCTCTGTCGTTCCGTCATAGGCTGCGTAAACTCTATCGTCGTTTGCATCGGCAGAACGACACTTCCACTCTGCCCTTGAACACACTGATTTTTGAGCAGGCTAAGAAGCTCTCCAAAGAACAGCAGATAGCCGATGAGGGCCACTTCGCTGAAAATCCTTCCTTTAATTTTGCGAAACTCTTTTCGCGTACAGAAAAAGCGCAGCGGAAAACGCAACACCCAATACTTAAGACGCCTTAGGAAACCCCATAGCTGACGCTTAGTTGACCACCGATAGCTCTAATGCGTTCCTATCCAAAACGTTTAGTGAAAGCTCGTTCGCTGCCCCTCCGGCTATCCGGGCTTGGACGGGTGCCGTCCTCGAAACCATAAGTTTTACCCTCTGGGACGACTGTAGCCATTCGTCGTTATCGTCAATCTTATAGTCCAGGACCAGATGGCGTCCCAGTTAGCCTTCTAAAAGCTGAAGGGAATGATATCTTTCGTCTATTCTTTGATGAAAGGTATTTAATCTTGTTCTTGAGAGCAAAACCTGTCCTTCGTTGTGGAAGGAATCGCACATAATGCCTATTCGCAAGCATGGCCAATCGACGTCATTCGAAAACTTCAGGCCAATAAATACACTTCCTGCAGCCTCGAAGAACTTGGAGACCTTGATCAAAGAAAAGGTGATGCGTCACTTGACAGAGAACACCCTGCTCAATACAGCTGAAAATGGCATTCTCGAGAAATGACCTTGTGACACCTGCCAGCTCTCTTTCTTTGATTCTGTGCTGCAATCTAGAGACAGCGGTTTTGCCATTTTTAACGTCTATTTTGATTTTACTAAGGCCTTTGATCGGGTTGATTATAACCTCCTTTTTCGAAAACTGGCCTCCTTCGGCATAGGTAGCAAGCCTCTGAACTTCATATCTTCCTATTTGGATGCTCGCACACAACGAGTAAAAATTTCCAATGTTATCTCCAACCCCAGGCATGTGAGGAGTGAAGTTATACGGGGTAGTGTACTGGGTCCGCTCCTATTTTGCCTGTTTGTCAACGACGTTTCAGATTGTTTTCAGTATGGTAGAATCTTCATGTCCGCTGATGATTTGAAAGTCGCTTATCAATATATAAACCGGCAGATTGCAACATCGTGCTCGAGCTGATAAAAAAGGATCTTCAGGCCTTTGCCAAGTGGTGTTGCACATGGCGCCTCACCCTTTCATGGCACAAATGTTCCGTTATGGTTGTTGGCGACGATCAGCAACGGGAATTTAGCATTGATGGCCACGAACTAAATGTCCCAGGAGTTATCAAGGATTTGGGCATATCCTACTCGGTTCTGATGGAGACGGACTGTTGTTCATCCCGAATAGGCTGTTAGTGTTATCGGCTTTCTCTGGAGGAGTGACCTCGGGACATGGACGATCTCCCCGTTCAGAATTCGAATTTTGCTCTCGCCGAGTTCGCATCTCCTGTGGAGTTCTACTTTAAGCAATCTCCATTTCTCCCGCTCCGCGGGGGAAAAATCCCGCAGGAAAAACCGTCGGGTTTGAGTATCAAATTATTGGTTTCCTGCTTAACAATAACTGGACCTTGGCCCCACTCTTCAGAACAACCTTCAACGAGTCAAGCATCACTTCCAAGGGCTGCGAATTCTTCTCCGTTTTTGCAACCTTCGCTGCGGTCTTCGAGATTGGCTCTGGAATCTGGTGGGTCGCAACTCGATGATGTTGCCTTGACTTCTACAGCCTCCTCCTGCCTTCCGGATGACCCCTTCTTAACTCAACGATATATTATTTTTCCCATGACCATAAACGTCCCGAACCCTCAACATCAGGTCCCAAACTAACCACATCAAACCCTGTTACCTATTAAGGCAATTTTTTCTCCTAAAGTTTTTTTGAACTTGGTGGCCCGCTGAACTCATCCACCGATCTAGGAGTTTTTTTTACTACCACTGACAATTATTTTATAAAATTTCACTGCTTATCATCATTATTTTTATTTTCACGATAGCACTAAGTTTGTAACGACAGGGCCCCTTGGGCCTTAAATATACAAATTATTATTATTTTAGTCTCAATTTGTCAGAGCACTATGTCCTGATAGTCTTAAAAGCACGCCGAACCACCGGATTTATCCTTAGAAATGTTAAGACTATCAAGGTTAGAACTAGTCTTTATAATATGTGCGTGAGACCTAGTCTTGAATACTGCTCACCCCTTTTCAGTCTTCTGCGCACAAGTGAACGGAAGAAAAAAGAATCGGTGCAGCACTTCTTCACTAGAACAGTTTTTACTACAGAACACCGTAACTTGGCCTACAAACAAAGGTGCGAACTTATAAAGCTAGATCCCCTGTGGTTTTTTAGATTGCAGAGGGGTCTATTTTTACTGTTTACACTTTGAATGGTCAAGCCTTTAATCCTCTCAGTACAATAAGGCAGCTTGAGCACCCTCGACGCGCCAGTCATCGAGGCATATTTTTATTTCTTCCTATGGCACGCACAGTTAAGTACCAGCAATTATTTTATGTAAACGAGAAATTGAAATACCTCCATTGCTTAATGAAAATTAAACATTTGTACTCGATGAGTCTGACAAGGCTGAATTGTTCAATGCTTTCTTTGCAAAGCATTTTATGAAAGAATCCAAACCGGTCTCGTCGTTTCAACCATACTCAAACAATACTCTCAGGAACATTGATTTCTCCATAGAATCGATTCGTAAGCAGATAATTTTTCTAAAATACTCGCACTCTTCGGGAATTGACGGTATTCCCAACTCAAATATCAAAAGAGTGTTGACCTTTTCCAAAGTACTTAGCCATATATTTTCAGTCTATCTCTCAAAGGGTTTCGTTCCTGACACTTGGAAGACATCCATTATTCTTCCAATCTTTAACTCAGGATATCTTTCGGACATAAATAACTACCGCGGTGTTCAGAAACCCCGGCACTAGCCAAACTTCTGGAAAAGATAATTTTTACTCGAATTCTCTATTTTTGCCTAAAAAACAAGCTTTTAAGAGACTCGCAGCATGTTTTTCTACCCGGGCGATCATGCGAGGCGTGTCACTTAGCTTTTCTTAGCCACGTCACTTCCCTCCGTAGCAAACGGCAATCCGTAGTTGTTATCTACTTTGACTTGAGCAAAGCCTTCGACAAGGTACCGCACAGACGGCTTCTGGTAAAATTGGAAGCCATTGGCATCCGTCCCCCTCTCCTCGACTTCATCGGTTCCTTCTTGTCTAACCGCAGCCAGAAGGTCCTAGTAGGTAATAGTTACTCCACTTCTCAGCTGATCACGAGTGGCGTTTTTCAAGGCACTGTCTTGGGTCCTTTACTCTTCATTCTATACATAAACGAAATTTCGACTGTTCTAAACAATTCACACAATCTCATTTATGCAGACGACCTCAAATGCATATGCTCATTTTCTATGGACACAGCCAATATATGCGTTAATAAAATAAACGCGGACCTGTTTACACTCTCACGTTGGGGTGCTACCTGGCGGATGGAGTTCTCTCCATCCAAGTGTAGTTTCATTTGTTTCGGTCCCGCCAAACTTGTTCGTCCACTAGTTTTTCAAAATACTCCACTTTTAGAACGATCCACCAAAAAAGACTTAGGTCTAAGCTACACAAATAAACTAGCATTGTCACCTCATGCGGATCGAATATCTGCGAAGGCTGCACAGATATGCGGTTTTATATCACATAATTTCTCTCTGCTGGAAATAAATTTTAAACTTTATCGCATGCATGTTCTACCCATCCTAGAATATTGCTGTCCCTTCTTTGGTCTAATGAATGCTTCTGATATCGGGAAGGTTTAAAATGTACAGAGGATGTTTACTTGCAAAATATTCGCTCTTCCTCGATCCACTTTTTCTTATGCGGAGAGGTGTCAGTTAGCGAACATGACATTTATTTGGGTCAGAAGACTCGAAGCGGGACTCTGCTTCCTTTTTCGCGTTAACTCTACCCATAACCTCGCACGAATCGACGCTCTTATTCCCGCAGATAGACCTGATACCACTTGTTATTCCTCCAGGATTATTGCACGCCCATTTAGCTCCACATTGAATCACTCTCGCTTCTTTGCCTCCAAATATGCCGTCTTCTGGAATAATATTCCCCTCGAAATTAGGCTTTCATCTCTAGAGTGATATTTGCAACGATGTTTCGTCCCCGTCTCTATCCAGTCATAATTTCCGTTCTCCGTTCCGCGTTTTACAACCCTGACGATGGGCTTCATGGTCTCTAATTGTGCTCACAGCCGTTCTGCTATTTTTGCCAGCTCGCTGCTGGACTCCGCAGACCACAAGGTCACATCTCCGGCGTTTTGGTGATGATCACGTGACCTCT
>JAYGXS010001168.1:0-10701 GCA_036362985.1 Ligula intestinalis
TCGAGCTTTCGCTTTCGAGATGATGCCCGATGTTATATGCACAACAGAATATTGGACCCATCCAATCATTTCTGCGATCTGACCCTACAAGTTCACAGTCGATATTTCCCCTCGATCCTCCTAGGACAATTCTACATTGATATCCCCAATCAATTACGATCTAGGATATTTTGGCTGCAACCGTTCGTAAACATTTTTTTTCTACACCGCTGGAATCATTTTTCTTGCGTGGACGATCTTTTGAAGTCGGAATTTAAGAAGATTTAGTTTTCCAACCAATTCTAACGAGACGCAACCTATTTTAAACCGAATAAAACCTCTTCAAACCAGCAAATTCGTAGCCTAGTAAAAGAAATCGTCAAGATCAGAATATTCTTGAGACCTTCAAAGGCCGAGTCGTTTCCCAATATTGAATACACTTTTTCAAATAAATTTATAGTGCTTATTAAAAAATAGCTACAGTATTTGTTAAGTTCCCTCTGATTATTTGTCGTAAGTCATAACCTGAAAATCATATCAACTGTTTTTTTTTCTGAACGCAATAACTAATACAGTTTGTTAAGCAATTTTAAGAGATTTTAACAACCAGCTGCTGTAAAATCATACAGGCTGAATTTTTATAAATCATCCTACATTTCAAGCAGATTTTTATCAAAATTATGAGAACGAAAATTATAGCTCATCGTAAGATATCTGCTCCCAGACCCAAGCGGTGCCTGACCACGCCTATTAGTCAATGCCTTGATATCAACATGCAGCCCATTGTCAAGGCTAAGCAAATTGATTTATCTGCATTACAGAACTGTAATGACTTCATGATGAAGTTTGGTTCTGTTTTATCAATACTACGCAATCTGTTTGATGGCAAGTTATCGGATGTGCCGTCGCAAGATAGTAAACAGTTAGACTCCATCGCCATCTTATAACCATGGAAGCTTTTGATAGACAAAAGCGAAGCTTTACTTTTATGCTAAAAAATGCCTCCATAATCAGTCACCCTTTGGATATTGCAAAAGATTTTCTATGTTCGGGTGGTTTCACCTACAAAATTGCAGAAGCCAAACGCCTCCAATCACGTAGCAAAAACCCGCCCATCCTAGTTAAATTGTTTTCACCGATGGAGGTGGACTCAATCTTTGCTCAACGAGGTCGCATTTCCCGATATTTAGAAATGACTAAAAGTTTCCTCTGTCGAGATCTTACACCAATGGAGAGAAGAAATACGGCTCTCCAGTCCAATAAACTAATGACTTCTCAGCCTACTATTCCTAAAAATGTTCGTAGTCCCGATAGGGTAAATGCACTCGCAAATCCTCCCCCCCGCATACCTGGCCATACACCCACTAACGTCAGTGCACCCGTTATCCCTGCCTCCCAGGTGTCTATTCATAGTCCCATAACCGTCAGTACACCTGCTATCCCTACCTCCCGAATATCTAGTCATAGGGCCATAAACATCAGTGCACCAGTTAGCCCATCCCTCTTGATATCGGGACCGTCAAGGCCCGCCACTCCGTCATCTACTGCGATTTATGCTAGTCTAAATACTTTCTCTGTCCAACGATCGATAAATTCCGCCACCTCTTACTCGGCAACAAGTTCATCAAGAATTTCACCAACACCGTCGAAAGCGTTTAGGCAGAGCGCTTCACCACCACAACCTAGCTCCTATTTTGACCGTGGGAGTCATATTATTCCCCCGTATAGTGCGTTATTTAACACGCCGGGCCCGCACAAAGAAAAATTTAATTTGCACGGCAGTAACCCTAACTGGTAACGTTTTAAATCAAATCGGAGTTGCCGTACAGGACATTTACTGATTAAGACCACTAGTCCTTACGCGAGCGGCCCTAACACTAATTTGATGTCACCGTTTCCCCTTATCAGTTCCTTTACCCATCCTCTACCACCCAAACCTGCTAATTTCTACATGTTTTCTCACCTCCCCCCATTACTCCCAAACGCCCCAGAAGCTTATTTTGTTTATCTCTCTCCTCATTTTTCCCTGCCAGAAAGCGAGGCCCCTAGATATCTCAGACCTTATCAGCCATAGATTGTTGGCTACCCGTATGCTAACAGCTCCATACCCGTCAGTACTTATTCCACAAATAATAACGGCCTACAGTTTGTCTACCCACCCTCAAATTCTTTTTTATGAATAACGATAGCCATAGTCCTGTCACTCGAAACACACTAGATGTCATAGTGCTTAATGCCAGGTCCGTTATAAATAAAATGGCTCAACTTCGAGCTATCGCTTTCGAGATGATGCCTGATGTTATATGCATAACAGAATCTTGGACCCATCCAATCATTTCTGTTTCCTACCTTATCATAGACAATTATGAGTTCTATCGTCACGATCGCATTAATAAGCGTGGTGGTGGTTGTCTTCTCCATATTAGAACGTCATTTAGGCACTTTCCGTTTTATCTAAATAGCACGTCCTTCTCTGGAAATGACTGTTTCACCTCTTTTATCCTGTCACCCCGACAAAAGGCGATTATCGGATGTGTATATAATCCTCCTAACTCTTCATATGAAGAAGATGCAAATTTGTGTGAAATATTCAAGTTTATTTTAGAATCCACTTTTGAAGTTAAAATTATTGCTGGAGATTTTAATTTTCCTGAAATCGACTGGCTTTCAAACTGTCGTCCACCTAGATTTCAGCCTTTCCTTGCTACCATTAATTTTTCTAACTGGTCTCAACTGGTTCGTTCCCCAGCAAGACAAAGTCATATCCTAGATCTGACTTCCACTATTGGTATTGCCCTTCTCTTCGTTGATTTAAGGCAGGACATCTTCCAAAGTGATCACACATTAATTCAATGTTGCCTTCCGCTTCCTTCTACGGAAAAGGCTAGTGCTAGTCGAACCTATCATGCGTATGACCTCGCGGGTATTAGCTCAATTAACAATTTTCTTGACTCATTAGATTGGCAGAGCCTCTCTTCCATTAATGACGCTGCATATCTTTCTGAACTCATGTCGGTCGTTTCTACTAAAATTCTGGAATTTGTGCCCACTTAATTTGTGAATCCGTACACACCAGAATCGACCGTCCCTCATTTTCTTTTGCCCAGACTAAAGAAATTGAGGAGGCAGCTGTAAGATCGATCAAGTAGTTCGCTGTCTTTTCATCTAAGGATCGCAGAGATCTTCCAATAATCGTAAAAGATTCGTCTTGCACGTGACCAGCACAGGGAATCTTGCGCCCTGAGCAAGTCAAACTCTGCAAAATCGGTTGCACAACTGTTTCGTCGTAGGGCCTCCGCAAAACGAGGAATTGAAATACCCCCATTGCTTAATGAAAACAAAACATTTGTACTAGATGAGTCTGATAAGGCTGAATTATTCAATGCTTTCTTTGCAAAGCATTTTACGACAGAATCCGGACCAGTCCCGCTGTTTCAACCATACTCAGACAATACTCTCGGAAACATTGATTTTTCCATAGAATTAATTCCTAAGCAGATAATTTGTCTAAAAAACTCACACTCTTCTGGAACTGATGGTATTTCCAATACAGTTATCAAAACAGTGTCGACCTTTCCCAAATTACTTAGCCATATATTTTCAGTACATCTCCTAAATGGCTACTTTCCTGACACTTAGAAGACATCCATTTTTCTTCCAGTCTTTAAATCAGGATCTCGTTCGGACATAAATAACTACCGTGGTGTTCATAAAACCCCTGCCCTAGCTAAACTTCTGGAGAAGATAATTTTTAATCAAATTTTCGATTTTTGCCTAAAAAATAAGCTTTTAAGTGACTCGCAGCATGGTTTTCTACACGGAAGATCACGCGAGACGTGTCATTTAGCTTTTCTTAACCACGTCACTTCCCTTCGTAACGAGCAGCAATCCGTAGTTGTTATCTACTTTGACCTGAGCAAAGCCTTCGACAAGGAACCGCACAGATGGCTTCTAGTAAAATTGGAAGCCATTGGCATCCGTCCCCCTCTCCTCGACTTCATCGGTTCCTAGTTGTCTAACCGCAGCCAGAAGGTCCTAGTAGGTAATAGTTACTCCACTTCTCAGCTGATCACGAGTGGCGTTTTTCAAGGCACTGTCTTGGATCCTTAACTCTTCATTCTATACATAAACGAAATTTCGACTGTTCTAAAAAATTCACACAATCTCATTGATGCAGACGACCTCCAATGCATATACTCGTTTTCTAAGGACATGGCAAGTATAGGCGTTGATAAAATAAATGTGGACCTACTTACACTCTTACGTTGGAGTGCTACCTGGCAGATGGAATTCTCTCCATCCAAATGTAGTTTCATGTGTTTTGGTCCCGCCAAGCTTCCTCGTCCCCTAGTCTTTCAAAATACTCCACTTTAAGAACGATCCACTATAAAAGACTTAGGTCTAAGCTACACAAATAAACTAGCATTGTCGCCTCATGCGGATCGAATATCTGCGAAGGCTGCACAGATATGTGATTTTATATCACACAATTTCTTCCTCCTGGAAAAAAGTTAAAACTTTATCACATGTATGTTCTACCCATCCTAGAATACTGCTGTCCCCTCTTTGGTCTGATGAATGCTTCGGACCGCAGTAAGATTGAAAATTTACAGAGGGTATTTACTCGCAAAATATTCGCTCTTCGTCGATCCACGCTTTCTTATACGGAGAGGTGTTAGTTAGCGAACATGACATTTCTTTGGGTCAGAGGACTCGAAACGGGCCTCTGTCTCCTCTTTCGCGCAAACTCTTCCCCTAACCTTCCACGAATTAACGCTCTCATTCCCGTAGATAGACCTTATGCCACCCGTAATTCCTCCAGGATAATTGCACCCCCCTTAAGCTCCACTTCGTACCATTCTCACTTCTTTGCCTCCAAATATGCCTTCCTCTGGAATAATATTCCCCTCGAAATTAGGCTGTCGTCGAACTTAGCAGTTTTTAAAGTCAAATTACGTAAACACTTAACTTCGGAAGATATAAAGTCCTTGTCATCCGTCTCCTTCCCAAACACACAACTTTTGGACTTTGAAAAGGGTCCCCCTGGTATCTGAGGTGGTTATGTTAAGATCAAATTTTTTCCAAACGTCTATTTCTTCCTCCTTTGAGTGATATTTGCAACGATGTTTCGTCCAATTCTCTGTCCAGTCATCATTACCGTTTTCTCCATTCTCCGTTTTACAACCCTGACGATAGGCTTCATGGTCCTTAGTCATGCTCGTGGCAGTTCTGCTATTTTTGCCAGCTCGTCGCTAAACTCCGCAGTCTACAGGTCACATCTCGGACGTTTCGTTGATGATCAGGTGACCTCTGCCGTTCCCTCATTTTCCTGACTCTGTTGTCCGCGATGGCCTCCTCCGGTCTCATCTCACTGATGGTTGATCATGAAGCCAGTCTGGCGGTGTAACAATGGTGAAAGACAGCATCTGCTATTATGTGATTTCTCCAATTACAATAAGCGTTACCCACCCTCATTCGTTCTCATCAAGAGTCCTGTCTCATATGCACTACAATCAGTCCTCTCAACCAAACCTCCTTAACGTTTTTGAAGCAGTTTTTTTCTCCTACGTTTTGTTTTTTTTAAGCAGGGGTTCGCCGAACTCCGCCCCAGCTTAAATGGTAGGAGTTTTTTTTCACTGCTTCCTCCTTAGTTCACCATGCGTTGACTACTATTTTAAAACGACGATATGTTGGTGAATATGCATTAATCTACCAAAACTACTAATCGCTCCCGCTGTCTATGTGGTTGTTTCATGGACAGCAGCATTTATCAACTGTGCATTTATTTTTCCACAGCACTAAGTTAGCAATGACGATGCCCTCCGGGCCTAAAATATAAAATTTATTTATTTATTTATAGACGAGTATGATCTCTATCGTCATGATCACATATATAAACGTCGTGGTGGTTGTCTTCTCTATATTAGGACGTCATTTAGGCACTTTCCTTTTTATTTAAAAAGCACGTCCTTCTCTGGAAATTACTGTTTCGCTTCCATTATCTTGTCGCTCCGGCAAAAAGCGATTATCGAATGTGTATATAATCCTCCTAACTCTTCATCTGAAGAACATGCAAATCTGTGTGAGATATTCAAATTTCATATCAAAATCCACTTGTGAAGTTAAAATGATTTCTGGATATTTGAATTTTCCTGGAATTGAGTGGCTTATAAACTGTTGTCCACCTTGATTTAAGCCTTTCCTAGAAACTATTGATTTTTCTAACTGGTTTCAACTGGTTCGTTCCCCAACAAGACAAAATAATACCAAAGGTCTTATTTTTACAAACGGTATTGATCCCCTCTTCATTGACTTTAAGCAGGACATCTTCAGGTCAGGTCAGGTTTTATTGAGGGAAATATACGTAAATACCTTTGGACTCCAAAGTGATCACACATTAATTCACTGTTGTCTTCCGCTTCCTTCTACGGAAAAGGCTAGTGCTGGTCGTACCTATCATGCTGATGACCTCGCAGACATTAGCTTTATCAACTATTTTCTAAACTCATGAAACTGGCAGAGTCTATCCCCCATTAACGACGCTGGATATCTTGCCGAACTCGTGTCGGTCGTTTGTAATAAAATTCTGAAATTTGTGCCCACTAAATTTGCGAAACCCTACGCACCAGAATCGATTGTCCTCATTTTCTTTTCCCTCGACTTATGAAATTGAGGAGGCAGCTGTAAGATCGATCTACTAGTTCGCTGTCTGTGCATTTAAGGATCGCACAGATCTTCGAATAAGCGGCCAAGATTCGTCTTGGGCGTGACCAGCACAGCAAATCTTGCGGCCTGAGCGATTCAAACTCTGCAAAATCGGTTGCAAAAATGTTTCGTCGTAGGTCCTCCAAAAAACGAGGAATTGAAATACCCCCATTGCTTAATGAAAATAAAACATTTGTACTCGATGAGTCTGACAAGGCTGAATTGTTGAATACTTTCTATGCATAGCATTTTACGACAGAATCCCAACTGGTCCTGTCGTTACAACCATTATCAGACAAAACTCTCGAAAACGTTGATTTTTCCATAGAATTAATTCAAAAGCATATACTTCGTCTAAAAAATACTCGAACTTTTCGGGAATTGACGGAATTTGCAACTCAATTATTAAGAGTGTAGACCTTTCTCAAATTACTTAGCCATATATTTTCAATCTCTCAAATGGTTTCGTTCCTGACACTTAGAAAACATCCATTATTCTTCCAGTCTTTAAATCAGGATCTCGTTTGGACATAAATAACTACCGCGGTGTTCATAAAACCCCGGAACTAGCCAAACAGCTGAAAAAAAACATAATATTTAATTCAATTCTCGAATGCATATACTCATTTTCTAAAGACACAGCCAATATATGCGTTGATAAAATAAACGCGGACCTGCTTACACTCTCACGTTGGGGTGCTGTTTAGCAGATGGAGTTCTTTCCATCCAAGAGTTGTTTCATGTGTTTCGGTCCCGCCAAGCTTCCTCGTCCACTAGTCTTTCAAAATACTCCACTTTTTGAACGATCCACCATACAAGACTTAGGTGTAAGCTACACAAATAAACAAGCATTGTCACCTCATGCGGATCGAATATCTGCGAAGGCTGCACAAATCTGTCGTTTTACATCACATAATTTTGCCCTGCTGGAAATAAAGTAAAAACTTTATCACATGTATGCTCTACTCAACCTAGAATATTACTTTCCCCTCTTTGGTCTAATGAATGCTTCAGACCGCGGTTAGGTTGAAAATGTACAGAGGGTGTTTACTCGCAAAATATTCGCTCTTCCTCGATTCAGTTTTTTCTATATGGAGAGATGTCAGTTAGCAAACATGACAATTCTTTGGGTCAGAAGACTCGTAACAAACCTCTGCTTCCTTTTTTGCGTTAACTCTACTCCTAACCTTCCACAAATCGACGCTCTTATTCCCGCAGATAGACCTTATGCCATTTGTATTTCCTCCAGGATTATTGCACCCCCATTAAGCTCCAACAATTCTCGCTTCTTTGCCTCCAAATATGCCTTCCTCTGGAATAATATTCCCCTCGAAATAAGGCTGTCGTCTAACTTATCAGTTTTTAAAGTTGAATTACGTTAACACGAATTTTCGGACGATGTAAAGTCCTTGTTATCCGTCTCCTTCCCGAACTCACAAATTTTGGACTTTGAAAAATGCCCTCCTGGTATTTTAGGTGGTTATATTTATATTACAGTGCTTTCCATATACGTCTATTTCTTCCTCCATAAAGTGATATTTGCAACGATGTTTCGTCCCCGTCTCGGTCCAGTCATCATTGCCATTCTCCGTTCCACGTTTTACAACCTTGACGATGGGCTTCATGGTCTCTTATCGTGCTCACGGCGGTTCTGCTATTTTTGCCAGCTCGTCGCTGGACTCCGCAGCCCACAAGGTCGCATCTCCAGCGTTTCGGTGTTGATCACGCGAACTGTGCCGTTTCCTCATCTTGTTGACCATGTTGTCCACGATGGCTTCCTCCGGTCTCACTTCCTTGATGGTTGATCAGGAAGCCAGTCGGGCGGTGTTAGAGTGGCGAACGACAGCCTCTGCTGCTATTTGACTTCTGCAATTGACAAGACGTAGTTTCAATCCACATTCGTTCTCACCAACAATCCTGCCTCATTGCACTACAATCAATCCTATCAACTAACCTCCTTAATTTTGCAGAAGCAGTTTTTTTCCAACGTTTTTGTTTTTTTTAAGCAGGGGTACGCTGAAAACTGCCCCCGTTTTAATGGGAGGAGTTTTTTTCCACTGCTTCCTACTTAGTTTACCATGCGTTTTCAGAGAGTGTTGACTACTATTTTAAAATAATGATGTATTGGTGTGTATTAATTTTATCTGCCAACAGTACTAAACGCTCCCACTGCCTATGTGGCTGTTCGCGGAGAGCAGTATTTATGACCTTTGTATTTATTTTCCCACAGGACTAAGTTTGCAATGACGAGGCCCTTCGGGCCTCAAATAACAAATTTATTTATTGAATATTATTAATCAAGGAGGTTGGTTGATAGGATTGATTGTAGTGCAATGAGACAGGACTGTTGATGAGAAAGTTTGAGGATTGGAAACGCTTCTTGCCGTTGGAGGAATAAAATAGCAGCAAACGCTGCCGTTCACCACTGTGACACCGCCCGACTGGCTTCGTGATCAAACATCAGTGAGGTAAGACCGGACGAGGCTATCACAGACAACGGGGTCGAAAAATGAGGAAATAGCAGAGGTCACGTGATAATCACCGAAACGCCGAATATGCGACCCTGTGGACTGCGGAGTGCAGCGACGAGCTGCCAAAAATAGCAGAATCATCATGAGCATGACTACAGACCACGAAGTCCATTGTCAGAGTTGTAAAACGGGAAATGGAGAACGGCAATATCGATTTGACAGACACCGGGAGTAAAAACTGTTGCCACTATCCATAAATCGCGGAAGAAATAGACATATGTGGAAAACAAATTCGTAAAAATATAGCAACATCAAATACCAGGGGGACCTTTTTCAACGTCAAAATGTTGTATGTTTGGTAAGGATATGGATATTAAGGACTGTATAGCTTCCAAAATAGTTTTTACGTAATTTGACTTATAAAATTGCTGAGTAAGCCGACAGCTTATTTCGAGGGAAATATTATTCCAGAGTAAGGCGTTTTTGGAGGCAAAATCTAGAATGGTTTTATGCTTTGTTGTTTTCAAATGTCTAAAGATAAACCGATGGTTTTAGCGTGCTATCAAGACTATCAGGGCACAGTGCTCTGACAAATGGAGACTATTAGAATAGGATATGTCCAAATCATTCATTACTTCTGGGACATTTTGTTCGTGGCAGTCTTTGCTTGATTCCGGTTGATGATCATCGTCAATAACCATAACGGAACAATTGTGCCATGAAGGGGTGAGGCGCAATCTGCAACACCACTAGGCGAAGGCCTAAAAGGTTCTTTTTATCAGCTCAAGCACGATGTTGCGATCTGTCGGTTTATACTGCTAAGCGACTTTCTAATCATCAGTGTACATTAAGGGTCTACCGTTCTGAAAAAAATCTGAAACGTCGTTGACAAAAAGGCAAAATAGGAGCGGCCCCAGTACACTTCCCTGTATAACTCCACTCCTCACATGCGTGGGGTTGGAGATAACATTGGAAATTTTTACTTGTTGTGTGCGAGCATCCAAATAGAAAGATATAAATTTCAGAAGCTTGCTCCCTATGCCGAAGAAAGCCAGTTTCAGAAGGAAGAGGTCATGAGCTACCAGACCAAATGCCTTAGTACAATCAAAATAGACGGTATAAAGGGCAAATCCGCTGTCTCTTGATTGTAGCACATAATCAAATAAAGAGAGCTGGCAGGCGTAACAAGATCTTTTTTTCTAGAAATCCATGTTGAGCTGTATTGAGCAGGTTGTTTTCTGTCAAGTGACAATTCATCTTTTCTTTTATCAAGTTCTCCAAGATTTTCGAGGCTGCCGGAATAGTATAAATTGGCCTAAAGTTGCCGAATGTTGTCGATCGGCCATGCTTGGGAATAGGCATCATGTGTGATTCCTTCCACAAGGAAGAAAAAAATCCGCTCCCAATAGCAAGATTAAATACCGTACAAAGAATAGGCGGAAAGATATCATTCGCTTCAGCTTTTAGAAGGCTAACTGGAACGCCATCTGGTCCCGGACTTGTAGTGGCTTTATCGCTACAAATATATAAAACGTCTTAGCAATTA
>JAYGXS010001169.1:0-15668 GCA_036362985.1 Ligula intestinalis
ATGGCAGACCCTTCATGTACGCTGATGATTTAAAAGTCGCTTATCGAAAATAAACCGGCAGATCGCAACATCATGCTCGAGCTGATAAAAAAGGATCTTCAGGCCTTCGCCCAGTGGTGTTGCACATGGCGCCTCACCCTTTCATGGCACAAATAATCCGTTATGGTTGTTGGCGACGATCATCAATTGGAATTAAGCATTGACGGCCACGAATTAAATGTCCCAAAAGTTATCAAGGATTTGGGCATATCCTACTCTAAAAGTCTCAATTTTTCAGAGCACTGTGCCCTGATAGCCCGAAAGCACGCCGAAACATCGGATTTATCCTAAGAAATTTAAAGACTATCAAGGTTAGAACAAGCCTTTATAATATGTACGTGAGACTTAGTCTTGAATACTGCTCGCCTCTATTCAGTCTTCTGCGCACTAGTGAACGGAAGAAAATAGAATCGGTGCAGCACTTCTTAACTAGAAGAGTTTTCACTACAGAACACCGCAACTTAACCTACCAACAAAGGTGCGAACTTATAAAGCTGGATCCCCTATGGCTTCGTCGATTGCAGAAGGTTCTTTTTTTACTGTTTAAACTTTTGAACGGTCAAACCTTTAATCCCCTTGGTACAATAAGGCAGCTTGAGCACTCTCGACGCGCTAGTCATCAAGACTTATTTTTTTTCTTCCTATGGCACGTACAGTTAAGTACCGGCAATTCTTTTCAGTAAATGCCATATCAATCTGGAATAAGCTGCCCAAAAGTATTAAAACCCAGCAAAACTACCCTATATTTAAGAGAGCTATAACTAGTTTTCTACATTCAGGGCAACTTTAACGAATTTTGTGTGCTGACTCGGTGGAATCTCTCTTTCACTATGATGGCGTTCGTGGACTTTAAACCCCGCCAGGCTTCATGCTGAAGATAATGCTGCTAAAGCAGCAGCCCGCAGTCTGCTAACCCTTCAGCCGATAGCGCGCAACTTTTGCCGACAACCATTGAAGGAAGACTGAGAACACTGTGTTCTTGTGCCAACCCTCTCCGTCTGGAACTAATGTTTTTAAACCATATGAAACAGTTCTCCTGCTGATGAGTCAACTCAGCTTACAACTGTACATTTATTCTGTTTGTTTCATACCTTTGAAGGCAGGTGTTTTTCCCTTGAAACAAACTCCCTATCTCGCCCAGTATTGACAAAACAAAAAACCTGAAACAAAACAAATACTGGCCGCAACATAGGGAGTTTGTTTTAGGTTTTTTCCAGTCTTCAAGGTGTTGGAAGTCGCCCAAGAGGTGCATTACCAACTCTTTACAATTGCCTGTAAACTGGCATCAAAAACATATTATATTTTATTATAACCTTTTAGCAGAAACTTAAAAATGAGATATGCCATCGAAAATATAACCTTATAATTAGTTTTGAACATTACGTCTGTCGCAAGCTGTCTGTTTCAGTCACTGAGTAGGAATTGCTAAAAAAACGTCCTTTAATTAGTTATCTTTTTTAAATCGCTTTAAGTTCATACTTTGGCGGGAAATGTCTGTGAAGGTTACCTTTCTGGAAGATACAGTCGAGATCACAATTGGAAATGTTGAACAATTGCTTTGGCTTACCAAAAAGAAGGGATTATTCTTCTACGTCCACTAAGGCGAGTAATGCGTGTGAAAGTCATGTCGATACTTAAAGTTTTTGAAAGGCATATGCAGTAGATTACATGTCTAATGAAATATGAAAAATGGGTGAAATAAAACAGATTTGAGGTTGTAAATTTTGTTCATTGAATTGAATTGACATTCATATTCTGTTCACTGGAAAAGTGCTGGCGGGCAGCACATTATATGGAAGGCAAAGCGGGGCGGAATGAAAGCAATTTTTATAAGCAGTAGAACTACAGGGGATAAGAAAACATGCAACAGATGAGGTGACGGGCGAGTCGGTAGCATGTGCTTCTAACACAATGTGGTGCATTATTAATAACAGAAGGCTGAATCGCTTCTGTCATGCTTTAAACCTGCTATTTAAAATTTCCGTTTTGTTCTAAATACAGTATTTTAACGTTCTCAGTTAGTCGTAGGACAGCTGCACACGGACTCAAGCGTTGCTTGCCCCTACACCTTATGGTGAAAGCATTGACGTTAATATGCAACCCATAATGAAGACTAACCAGATTGAGGTATCTGCCTTAAGTAACCGCTATGAGGCCAAAATGAAGTTTGGAAAAACTCTGAAATGTGTTAAGTAGGATATTATTAGTTTTATGGAAATCGCCTTGAAATTCTGCTCTCTGCTATGCTTTCCTTACTTTATGATGGATTCTATGAATAACACATTGACTGGAAATTGCTCCGATATAAATAAAAAATTAAAATCTTTTTTTCTTAACAGAAGTCAGGAGTGATCAAAGTTTCCCTTTTTAATCTTGATTTAATCACGAAAAAGACGAGCTTAATATATATCTGACGCTGGATTATCTAATAAGGGTGTTTTTCAAAAAGCCTATTTGTTCTAGAAGGTGTCTGAATTAACCCTAGTTGGGTGCGTTAAAAGCAATTATTACGCATGTATGAGTGACTCTACGACCATGAGCTTTCCAGTCAGCCACCTAGGAAATTGCGCTTAAAAATCATCATTTAGGTTACTGTTTTAGTAATGAAATACCCGTTGGCAAACGCCTTTAAAATCTCTCTCTCTTGGTACATAGGATTTAAGAAATACATCGGCACAGCCAAACTTTCTAAAGAAGTCGTTGACACAATTGTAGACGACTTATCGTTTATTTCATACAATACACTTACACTCAGTTTACACGAACCAGCAATGTAACTGAGGAAGAAGGGCAGACAGTGAAAAAACTCCTAAGCTGGCTCCAAATTCAAAATGGAATGTCATTTGCGGTTTTTAGTAAAAAAAACTGTCACTCGTGGGGAAAGTATGTGAATTTTAAGAGCATGATTGTTTATTATAAGTAATATTATTATATTTGCGAAAATTCCCATTAAAAAATTCAGAAGATGAATTGGCGAACATACGTTTGTTTTCGATAATTCTCATAAGGCCTTTACATTTATAGGGTAATTAAGTAAATTGACTATGCGGGTTAGCAGAAAAAAAGGAAGGACGGTTGTCAGGGGAGGGGGAATGGGGGGGGTCAAAAACGGGGTCAACATTTGATCCGCGTTAGGGGGAGCTGGTAGTCGGTTGAGGTGTTAAGCCGCGGGCTGTTGGATAAGCAGCTTTTGACCATGGTAACTGTGGTGCCGCGACGAAATTCTTTTGGGCGCAAAGGATGGGTTGGCGTAGCCTGATTGCGGCCGCTTCTGCCGTAGCCAGGAGACGCTGTCCAAGAAATTTTGAGTAGCTTGAGGGTACCTTGTAGATAACTCGGAAGGCCTCATTGGCATCCACGCGATGGTCAGAGTCTACCAGATGCGCTAGAATGGAACTGTTAACACCCTTTAGTTGACCCTTTCCTAACCATGCTGGGATGTGTTCTCGGACTCTTTTGGACAAACGCCGACTCGTGCGACCAATGTATCCCGCCCCACAGGAACAGGTAAATGAATATATGCACATGGATGTGGTCTGGGCTGGCAGTTTGTCCTTGATCTCTCCGTATAGGATGGGAGCAGTCGAGAAGAGTACGTGGGCGTTGGCTGCTGGGAAGGTGGTTGCTACTGCTTGACTCAGGCGCCTCCTTAGAAGTTCGCCTGGTCCGTCCCCTTGAAATGGGACCCTGATAAATATTCGCTTCTTCTCTGCTGTTAGCATTGCAGGTTTTTGGTGGCCTTTCAGCCATGTGCTTAGCGATAAATCGACTAGGGTACCCATTTTTGTCGAAATACACATTCAACAATCCTCAGCTCCTCTTCTGTGCTATCATTCGAGCAGATCCTTTTCGCCCTTTGCGTCAAACATCGTACTAAATTACGTTTGAAGTTTAACGGTACGAAGCTAGCAAAATGGGTGTATTGCCCGGACCACGTCTTCTTACGATATACCTTACGTTGAATGCTCCCATCAGCCCTTCTACTCAGTAGTACATCAAGGAATGTGATTGATCCAGATTCTTCTACTTCTACTGTAAATTTGATAGACGGATGCACCTGATTCACTTTATTCATTAGAGCTGAAAAGTCGGTTTGGTCTGATGCAACAGCAAATATGTCATCTACGTAACGTTTGTAGTACATCAGATTATTTATCTGGTGGCTAAGTTGCGTAGCGTCTAGTTTGCCCATGAATATATTTGCTAGAAGCGGACCCAGGGGTTGCCCATAGCTACTCCGTCTAATTGCCTGTACATCTTGTTGTCGAAAAGGAACTGTACATTCAAAGTACATTTTAGTAGCAATTCCCTGAGTGCATTTACTGGCACTCCTATGTCCTGGTGATTTGAGCTAATGAAGTCACCGATGTAATCTACTGCTTCTGTGACCGGCACGTTTGTGAACAGGGAGGAGACATCCAGTGAAAACATCACTGTCCCGTTCAGGTCGAGCTCTTTCACACCGTCTACGAATTTGAAGGTGTCTCGGAGACTGTATGGGGCTAGTTGACTCTGTATGGGTTTCAGTTTGTCCGCTAGCCATTTCGCTGTCGCATGGTATGGCGAATTTCTCATATCTAGGATGGGACGCACGGGTACGCCAGCTTTGTGAATCTTCGGTTAACCGTACAGTCGAGGTATGGGCGTGCCAGCGGGGCGGAGACGTTCTAAGTCGTACTCGCTTATGCTACCATCTTTTTGAAGTCTTTTCAGACAATCAGTCAGCTGCGTTTCAACTACATCAGTGTTATCTTTCTCCTTTTCCGTCTTGCTAAACTTGGCTTTGTCTGAGAGAATAGATTGCATTTTTGCAATGTAGTCTGTTCTATCCATTAGAACAACAACCATTCCCTAATCTGGCCTTGTGATGAGTACATCTTTATTCTGCCGAAGAAGTTTCAATTTTTCCATGTGGTTCTTCGTTAGCAGACCCCGATGTTTCTGGCCACTGTTTAAATACTGATACGAACAGTTAACTAGAGTAGCCTTAAAGTGCTGTAAAGTCTCGGTCGAAAGTGGCTGAAGGTCATGCGTTTGATTAAGCAGATTCTCGAACTGTGTTTCCAGCTCTAGTTGGTTGGGTTTCTGACGGGGACAACAAAACTTAGGACCCAGTGATGAAGCTTCGATAGAAGTTTTATCAAGTGATACGGAGGAATAGTTGTGTACGTACCGACTTGGGTCTTCAGGAAGCTTTGATTGTGGTCTGCATTCGTGTACGCTGCGAAGAAGAGAGGTTGTCTTTTATTCTCCCCACTTCTCCCCGATAGATTGCACATAATTCTCGAATTCCAGTCTTTCATCTTCGCTTAGTTGGTCGAGTATGGCTGCACTTTGGCACAAGTGACGCTCTAGCTCTTCCACTTTTGCACGGATGCTCTCTCGTTCATTCTTAGCAAATCTTCGTAATGTGTCACTGGTGATAACCGTACGACTCCTTCGCAATGCTCTCCAGTAGAAGGTTGGATATTCATCTACCTCTACACATCTGTCAATAAACTTGGCCCGTATTATCGCCTCCACAAGTCTGGTGTTGATACGAAGGTACCCATTGAGCGCCTTCAACACCACGGGATCTTTGGATTGTCTTAAATTTGCGAAAATTCCCATTGAAAAATTCAGAAGATAAATTGGCGAACATACGTTTGTTTTCGATAATTCTCATCAGGCCTTTATATTTATAGGGTAATTAAGTAAATTGACTATGCGGGTTAGATGAAAAAAAAGATTTGACTAACAATGTCTTCGTCATTTGCGCCACCTTGCGCCGTCAATTCCTACTGCTTATGACGCGGGAAGAGAAGAGTTTACGAAGGACCGCATTGTATTACCACGTTCATTAGCAAATGTTGTCTGAGGGTAATTTAACCCGTCATTAATTTAAAATTATGCTAAACCCCTTTAGAATCTAATCAATTGTACTGCCAAATTACTCTGCTCAGCTTGAGTAAAAAATTGCGCAGAAGTTGGCTTTAATTTTGATTGCTCTAGAGTGTGCGCAGGGCAAGCTCCCAGATTTTTTTGGCAGCAGATGAAGGTCGTGCTTGTAGTTGGCCCCTCTATCTCTTCCGTCTGTCAAGCTGAAAGTCGAGATGCTTAATAGCCTTGTCGTAGTTCACATTTGGTTGAGGTAGCAGTTTACACAGAATAGGTATGAGACGCACGCTAATGGTTACCGCAGTAGGCTTAGTCCCAGGAATTTGCTGTCTTATACTGCAGAACTGGGCATTTTATTATGTGTAACTTAACAGCAGCACTGTCTGCTTGTGAAATAGGCTTACTATTATAGTAAGGCATACAAGCACGTTTACATTGGAAATAAAATGAAAGCTGAATAAACGAGGAATAGCAGCGGGGAAAATACAAATATTTCGTCCTGGTACCTAGCAGTCTGTCTTGACTGAAATTATGCCACTTCGGTCAGTAAAACGTATTATTCGCTACAAGAAAATAACGTCTTGTATAACACGATGAAAATTTATGTTACAAAAATACTTACTATGGAACTTATAAAAGATGTTTCTCAGTGCCAGGGATGCACCAACAAAAGGGTGAGTACCCGGATAAAATAATGGCAACGCGTGCAGATAACAGGTACAAATTTGTAATAATCTATGCAGGAATTGTCCTTTTAGGTCAACAGTTAGCGACTATTTAAACGGAGTGTTCAATCAGAAAATGGGCCATGATAAAGGGCCTTCATTGAAAGTAGAGCAAGAGTTGAAAGGGTTTCCATTTTCAAGAAAGACTCCAAAAAAACAAGAAAAAGGGGTCAGTATAGGGTAATAGTAAACAAAGCCGTCCAGAAATAGAAAATGAAGCAACATCTTTGCTTCCGGAAATAAAAATTAAACGGAAACTCACGCTTGTTGTCCTCTTCCTTTAATGCTGCTGCCCACTTTCTGTTTCCCTTATCTCGTATACAGACCGATTTCGGTTGGAAAACATTAATTTAATTCGGTGTATAACCTTAATGCCATGATCTACTGAGCAGTAACTGTTTATCTAATCTCTGAGAAAATTGACACTGCCTCAAGCAGATAAACCGGTCGTAATTCGTCCTTAATACTTTTGCCATTAACTTAGCGTTTGCTTAGGCAAATTTAGTCTGAAGGTAATTTAACCTGGCATTACTAGAAGTTTATGCTCAACCCCTTTGGAATATAATCACTTGTACTGCCAACTTATTTTGTTCAGCTTGAGCGTATAATTGCGCAATAGTGCGTTTTACTCATTGATTATTCTAGAGTTTGCGCATGGCAAGTTTCCAAATATTTTTTTGCACCGGGTGTAGGTCGTGCTTGCAGCTGAACTCTCCTGCCTTCCCGTCAGTCAAACCGAAGGTAAAGATGTTTTCCAGCTAGCGTGCGTCTGCGGGCCGTACTTTAACTTTTGGCAGAGCATTTATTTTACAAAAAGAAGACGAAGACGCGATCTCTGGAAGGATAGTTTTATTCTGAGCTTTCGGCTCCACACGAAACGCCATCGTCAGAGTAAATGAGAGAAGCAAGCGTCAGCTACGCATAAATGGGGTTGGTAAGGGAGGGGGGGGGTGGTGGTGGCAATTATTGATTGTTTTAAAGTTGCGAAAATTCCCATCAGCCAAACACTCTTCTGAATTATTGATTGGTCTTCGTCAACGCCAATTCCTTTCTCACCCTATCTTATCGCGTCTCCGAAGCGCGTCCCTGGTGTAACGGCATGTGACCTTGAGGTAGTGGCCTGCGTGCTTGTAGAGGAACTGGGCCCTGGTTTCTGTTCATGGGCATGGATGGCAAAATAACAGGGCGGTATATCCACATGCCTGTTTATGGAGTTAGAATCTGACATCCAGGCCTCCAGCAGTTCGCGTCCCGTCCTATTACCGGCCAGCATATTTGCTGCTATTCGTATTTATTTTAGACACCGTTAGTATGAGGCACCTGCTCGTGTTTAGCGAAGTCAGCTTACTCCAGCAACGTAGTGTCCGATATTGCAGAAGGTGATCAGATATCATAAATTACTGCTTATGTGTAAAGGATCAGTGTCTCTGTGCATCCGAATAACAATTTTTACAACGGTTAGCCGCAGAAATATGGTTTGGTAAGTGTGGTCTTTTAAGCACACTTCTGGCACTGTAAAGTGCCACTGTGAAGAGAAGCATATATGCGTGCCCGAGGTTATTTTTATAAAAAAGAAGCAAAAGATGCAAGCTCTTGAAAGGACATCGTATTTCACACGATAAGCAATCGTCAGAGAAAATGAGAAATTAGTAAACGTTAGCTACGGGCAAATGTGATGGGAGGTTGCGACGCTTGTGTTTGGTCCAATCAGACGCTACGCCCTTGCTCTCGCCATCTTTTCGAGAATCACATACGTGGGCCCTTGGAGCTATGGTGTGTGAACTTGACGTGGCAGCCTGCGTGATTGGATGGAAACTGGGCCGTGATTTCTGATCGCGAGCGTGGATGGCAAAATGCCAGAGCGGTATATCAACAGGCTTGTTGGTGGATCTCGAGTTTGATACCCAGGCCTCCAGTACTTCTCGCTCCATCTTATTCGCGATGCCTGTGTTTGCTCGTGTGCCCGAGGAGTAGAATTCGTGGCCTTCTTCCAGATTGTGGGACAGTGGTTCACCTCTCTGCACTGCTGCTCTGTGCTCCGCTATGCACTAGTTAATCTTTAGCCTAGTCTGCTCTGTATAATATCAAAAACAGTCGCGACATTACACGTGATAAATGAGGTCACACTGTTCACACACAACCAGTGGTATGGAAATAATTAGTTGTTAATAGACAGTATGGTTCAATAAATTCTACCATTAAGTGCGAAATATGTTAGCGTAAGAAAGTGGGGAAAAAACACCGAGTAAATTTCTGATAAGCCCACCTTTCTGCAGTGCGGTACCCTACTGCCTGAACGGTGAATCAATACACTGCGGTGTGGTTATGTCTGTGGTGATAAATCAGCGATGGATATCGAAACACCAGGCGAATAATAGTAATGTCCTAGGAATTGCATCATCTTCTTCTTCTCAGTTACTTCCTGAGATTCACATGTTTGCTTACATTGACGATTCCTCTAGGCAGTTTAGCATCCACTTAGTCACGTCTCTGAAGGATACATCTTTCTTCAATAGGGAAAGCATAACTATTCAGTTCACCGTTTATTCGCACAATTGGCGAGAGTCTGAATGACTTTTCTGTTTCGCTGACTTAATTTTTTTTAGATTTTTCCTCGGCTAACCGAAATTCACCATTTTTCGTTCAGTTCACTTAAACAAACTTACGTTTTGCCTCTAAATTAAAACGATATTTTTGATTTATCGCTTACTACTGCGTCCATTACCACATCTTGGGACCGAGTGTCTTCTCTGGGGCGGCCAGAAAAGACACCTGTACCAAAAGGTAAAATAAACCAAAACCCAACCTGAACTTCATAAAAACTATATGGCCAAAATAGAGAAGTACCCTAAAGTAAAACTGAGCTGCATCAAGAACGCTTATGTAGGCATACACTGAAAGCAAAAAAACTCTATTTATCATAATCCTCCAGCTGTATTTTGAAATTAAATTTGAAAAGGTGGACATGCGCAGATATTCGTCATTAAATTATGTAGTAAAAGCATTTTTTTTTTACCAAACGTATTAAAGAGATCTTATTGTTCCTCATATTAAAAATATAAATATCAGGCGTTTGGTTCGGATGCTCTTTTTGGTCTGCAATGGGTTTTGTTGTTTCGAAGAAGTTGTAAAGGTGACCCACAAGACGTATAATATTGCCCTCCAATCGCTGTGTACCTTACCTGAACAGTAAAACAGTAAAATAAATGTCATCTACGATCGAATATTTGTGGATCATTAATTAACAAACCATCAAGTCCCAATTTTGGTGACGAAAAAGGGGAAAAGCCAAAAAAATTATCGAGTCGGCAACATAGTCATCAAGGTGCAGTTTACTTGAATAAGCCTACATTACGGGGAGCTCTTCAGTTAAATCATGGTTAAAATTGGATTTGGTAATTTGGCATAGATTAAATCACGTTATAAAATCTCATAGATAGATGTTTTCCTGGAAAATCTTTTTAAAAAAGAAAACTTGAATCTTCATTTTGTTGATTATTCGCACCATTGGAAGTCGTCTGAGTGACTTTGTTATTTGTTGTGTAATGCACTTTAGTGTGCCTGCGTCGACACTGGCTATATCCCCCAGTCCTATGTGAGGAAAGGCAGGCAAAGATGATAATATGTGATAGTATACGATACATTTTTCTCCTTTAACGTCAACTCTGTCTGTTGTGTATATCTCAGCAGTCTGTTATCTGTCATCATTCTCGTCTCGGCATGAGAGTGTCGCCTAGTGTCGGTGGCAGCGTACATAAGAACAAACGGCCGTTGGTCCCTATTGACCCCTCTGCGAGTAGGCCATGTCAGCAGGCATCGTGCAGAGACCTCAGTGTGACACTTGGCGCGCGCGTTTCGCCGCTGGCCAGGCGTGACCTCAGTATGATAGAAATCCGCCGGTCTCGCGTTCGTGTAACTATTTTGCTTCCTCGCCTGGTGTCCCTTCTTGAAGGTCACTTCTTTGGTCCGTTCTGCATGCGCCCGCTGGCAAGTGGGCTTCCATTGTCCTCTTGTGCTCAGGAAGGCCCGAATGATGCCTCGTGTGCTGGCCGCCCTAACATGTATCCTTAATTTTTGAATTTGTCTTTGACAAAACCGCACTTCTTCCCATTTCCTTTTAGTGCAGTTTGGCTCCAAACATAAACTACACATTAAAGTTATCGGGAAATACGGTGCCCACTGCAACAACACACCCTTAATATTCCCTTTAACCACGAGTATGGAAAATGCTTTTGTTGTCGAATTAAAGAAGTGTTTTGGTTTCCAAAATTGTCTAATATGCAAGCACAAATTGAGCCATTAAATGAAAAAAATCAAGTTGTGTATCTGGAGCTTGTTTTGACGCACTGAATATAAGGACTGTAAACAGCCAAGAAATGACCTCAATTTTATCTAGCAAGCCGTATACGAAATGCATCGTTATGTGTTCTGTATGCATGAGTGTCTGGGAGATGCTACAAAATTAGAGAGGGTTGTTTAGAACGTACGAACCCAAATTTTGCGCACGCTATAGTGTAGACAATTCCGCTGGCCGCGAAAGCAACCATCTCCGTGCTTCTCACGCCATAACGACACGATGACACCTTGGGTCTTCACACCTCCTAGCAAAATGCGATCCTAGTACAACGGGGTGATATGAACTAATTGTCTGACAGCCTCTCCGTGCCTCTCTTTCTCCTCCAAACTTCCTGGTCCCCAATTAAGACTAGAATCTGACCTTGTGATTCTATTACGCTTCCACTTTATCCCCCTTATATCTTCTGATTAGTTGCTTGAACCTCCGTTCCTCCCATTGCTTGACTTCCTGCGTGCTTGCACCCGTATCTTTGCTGACTTTGAATAATCTAAAGATCCCTCGGTTTTAAAGGTAATTAGTGAGCTCCTGCTTTGCAACTCCCGTCTTATTGATGCCAATCAAGTTTCTGATTACATCAAAAGCTGCACAGTTAAAATGTGAATATCCTTACGAATACTGGAGGTCTTTTTTCCAGTATTTGGAGGACAATAACGGAAAACGCTCAAGAGATATGCCGAGAACCGACTTGAGAGTGTAGCAACAAAGATGAAGGAGCTTAATCAATATCCACACCAGAGAATGACAGTCCTCTATCTCAGAAACGGCGAGGAAAGAACGCACTTCACCAGTTATGTGCAGACCTTGCATAGAAGACGGAAAACGCTTCTCCGTGGTCTCAATCTGGCAAGGGCTCAGTTATCATTTCCAAATGCTCCAAATATGTATCTTCATAATTTACCTAAGATTACGCTTGGCAAATACCTACTCGAGGAACTATCTTTGGGACACATTTTTTATTTTCCTAATAGAAGACCGAACAGAGAAGGGACATAAGTTCAATTTGAACGTATTTTGATTTGAAAAACAAGACCTAGGCCTACAACGCCGAAGAAGGCAGACTATTTAAAATGAACGATCGTTGATTGTTGCACAAATACCTTAGAAGTTAACCCATAATCATCGGATACATTACGAAAGAGCATCTGAAGATAATCAAGGTTCTGCACCAAAATACTGAAATATTCAGAACTCAGACATACAAAGTGTCCAGTTACTTTCTTTAGAATGAACGTGTTTTAGTCTCAAAGATACAGTCTATTCTGGCTGACGAAACTGAAATCAGAAAGGAGAAACAGAATAAGGATCAAACTGAGAGCGTGGAGAACCAACTCACTACCTGTCTTCGGAAACTGAAAGACCGATGTTTCCTTATTGAAGAAGAGTTAGAAATGCTCAAACCCGCAGACACAGTTTTCCCAAGACTCAATGGTTGGCATAAGCTTCACAAGCCAGACTTCCAATTGCGGCCAACAATTGATATGTACAATTCGCAATGTCATGTAATTGCAAGGTGGCTGGCAGTAAGGCTGAAACCGCTTCGGCACCTGAGAGAACCGTATAGCCTCCAGGACGCTTTTGAATTATTCGAGTGCATAAAAAGTAAAAAGCTCAGTGCTGAGATGTCGCGTCTCTGTTCACTTACATTCCCCTCACATAAAATAAACATTTTGTGTGACAAGATTATTAAACAGGGATTTCCATTCGGCAGGCCGATTTGACGTCTAAAACCGTCACTCTTACATTGCAATTTAATCGTGGAAGTCAGCTTTACTGGCCAATTTTACCGCCAAATCAATGGCATAGCAATGGGATCACCAATCGGACCTCTATTAGGGTATGCCTGAATGGGCAGACTGGACAGCAGAACAATTTCTCCATTATAAAGTATCTCTGGGTGGTAAGGCTAAGATGGTTCACCCAAACATCTACAATCTTCCAAGCCCGGTTCCTTAGGCAGGGAGAGAAGTCTTGGAAGGGCCAGAGTAGAAGGAAGAATTCATTGTGTGCACAACAGTTATGAAAAAGTGGTTACGCGGTCCGGCATGGCGCGCGGCGTCAGGCGCGTCTTGCTCCTGAGCAGATTCTCAAGTAGCGTCTCATGGCAGTCATTCCGGGCGGCCGACAAATGCCGCTTTGTCTCGGCAGACTGGTAGTGAGTGGTTGCACAGCGCGAAGTGGGCACGGGCAAGCCTGGGTGTGCTTGTACCTCGCTCAGACCTTCAGCGATAGACAGACAAGGGGTGGACTTCAGTGTTACCGCAGCGTTAATGTGATGAGTCAACAGTGGTGTTGAGGTCCACTACAGATCTTCCTTCCCATGTTCTAGAGGTGGATGATCTAGTTGTAATGGCAGATTGGAGGCCTAAGTTTGACACTTTCTTATTTGAAATTAATTCGGTGCACTCAGCGTAAAACATTTTCTTAGAAAAACAGAGGATAGACTATGTCTGCCCTTTTTGGATATCCTTCTTAGAAGGCGGCCTGATAGGGATCTATTGTGGGGACGCCTGGGGAACGTGCATCTTCCCAATTAAGTCCAAGTACTCGTTCACTTACTTGTA
Organism: Ligula intestinalis; assembly: GCA_036362985.1. Taxonomy (NCBI): domain Eukaryota; kingdom Metazoa; phylum Platyhelminthes; class Cestoda; order Diphyllobothriidea; family Diphyllobothriidae; genus Ligula; species Ligula intestinalis. Next base: position 13,560 of record JAYGXS010001169.1, read on the forward strand.
TTGAAAACTGAGCTGAAACTATTTTTTTTCAGTTCCGACTGCACATTTTGAAACAACTTTAACTGTTTTGCAAGCCTTTTCTTTGTAAGCAAACCTTAAATATACAAGTTATCGCGAAGCAGGTCCTGAATATTCTGCAAATACTCCTTAATTCTATTGGCTGAGCAATTCTTTCATTACGTTTTTGTCAGTGAACACTCTATATTACGCTTCTGTTTGATGGGAACGAAATTGAGAAAATGTGGTGATAGTGCAGATCAGGTTTGCCTTCGATATACACTCCTTTAATAGCTCTTTTCAGGTGTTCAGGTAAGAAGTACTTCCAAGAAGGAAAGCAAATCTGCCGTCTCCACCTGCAAGGTGAACGTGGAAGACAGATTTGATAGCTTGACGGCAGTACAGAGTGCACCTTCATCCGCTGCGTTGGTGGCAATTATGTAATTAGCGCAGTGACCAGTTTCTGCTAGCTTAGTGATCTGATCAACTAGTCATCACGCATTAAACTTGCGCATGAATAAGTCGGTTTCGAAGGGGTTCAAAGGGTGAGCCAATAGCAGCGCCATATATTTTTAAAGTGCATTTATCGATTTTCCTTCTGCAAGCTGCTTGGTCAATAGTAATTTATAAATAAATTGATTTCACGGGTCAATGGGACAAACTAGAGGATAGTGTTATCATCAAAATCAAGGTCGGTTCACACCTATCAATCTGGAAATCTTAAAACAGTTCGTTTACCTGCTAAACAACCAGAACAGCGCGAACCAAACCATTTTTTTCGAACTGTGTGAAAACCACTATAAGGAAGGCCTTAAGTAGGCTTGCTTTGTCTCTCTTATTCTGTCTGATTAAACAGATTCATCGCAGTCTGGTGGCTTTCATGTGCAGCATGTTATGTTACCGAATTGGGAATTTAATGAGAATCCCGATGAGTGCCTACGAGGTTACTGCATCGGTGTACCATGGCGATCACTGGAGCTTTACCAAAATCTTAACCGCTTTCCGAGTGCTATTGGTTTAGCTTGAAAAATTGGCATTCTTTTTACCAGTTCGGGGGCAAGCCTACATAAAAATGTGCAGTTTCTTCATTAGGGACCCTGTAAAATTTAAATTACCTGCAGCTAAATAGGGCAGTATGTTAAAAAAATTTAATTCCGAAAGCAGGTTCGATGTTGAAGTCTTTTCATAAGCCAACGTAAAAAGCTGTAGTTCAAGCTAAACAAATTTTTACACATTTGATTACGATAACGTTAAACTCCGAATGCCTCCAGGTTTCAGATATTCGGCAGTATTTCCGTTCCCTTTGCAAACCGGTCTTCTTTTGCGAAAGTGATCAAACAAAGCGCAAGCCAGAGGCTGAAGAACGTACCAATTTATCGAACTAACGCTTATGTGCAAGAAGGTGAGGGCTATAAATAAGGTCGCTTTTAGAAGTCAGATAGGGTTTTAACTAGGTTTTGGTCAACGTGGAGGTTGATGTAAGGGTTAAAAAGTTAGATTTAAACTTACAGTTTTAATAAAATGCGTTTTATCGTAAAGCCTATTTTTTCAAAAACAAATAATGTCTGTTCTCGGCATATCAGCATATTAAAACTCCGTAGGCATAAACCGAAATGTGTTATGTCAAACTCCGTAAGCCACTACGTTATTGGTAAAGAAGACAAATGATCAAGCACTGGAACGGGATGTTTTATTTTCCTGAGCTTTCGAGCTCTTGCAGGAGGTCATTTTCAGAGGTTTACGAACAGCAAGAGATGGGGTAGCTACTTAGGTCATGACAGAAAAAAAGTACATCCCGTTCCAGTGCTCAATCATTAGTCTTATTTACCAAAAGACATACCTGGAATGTGAATATTTTCTCTCCTTAGTTTTCTACGTTATATAAACATGCTTTCAATAAGCAGACAGAAGTAATGCAAGCGGATGTTTAAACTTACTCCCCTGACTGCCAAAGTACCAGCTAAAATACCGAGATACGTGTTTTGCCGTATTTGTTGCTGTTTGATATGGTTGCATTGAATTCGGCTATTCACAGGGTCTTCCAGCTTTCCATGTTTGCTATCTGGTTCCTAAAGTCCAGCTTTACAATGTATTAATTTCTGTCACTTCCCT
>JAYGXS010001170.1:3050-15655 GCA_036362985.1 Ligula intestinalis
CATGTTAACACAGCCCGTGGCGATGCGGAGAGCAGCGTTCTCAACGCCGCAGTCGGGACAGCAGTCGGGTATGGATGGGTCGAGCCGGTGTTGGTACTGGGGATGGACCATTGAGTAGAAACTGCGCAGTTGAGACAGAGTACAGCAAGTGACCCCCGGGAGATGTTGTTCTGAGGCCGCAATCGGAAGTGGATAGCCGCCCAAAAGACCGGAAGATGATACCCTCGTTTTCTTTGACAGCGGCTCTCTGGTGGAGACGCTGGAAGCCTGTCTTGGTGGCATAGCTATCAACAGGTAGATCCACGAGAGGCGAGGCAACTGCTTCCTTGTGGAGTGCTTGAATAGACGGCCGGACGTTGCGGCAGGGCTCGGGAGCAGTGCAACGGTGATGATTGGGATGGCCAGGTTGCGAACAACTCCACCAGAACTGCTGGCTAAGGAGAGTGTTGTGATGGGCGACCGGTAGAACAGAAGCCTCCGCATGAAGATGATCTATAGGCGACATTTTATAGCAACTCGTGATCGTGCGGAGGGCAGCGTTCTGTGCTGACTGGAGCGGCGGAGGCTGGAAGAGCTCATCGTAGGAGACCAGATTGATGCCGCATAAGTGAAGTGTGGCTAAGCAGTCGACAAAGTCTCTTTCGCGCAGCCCCAGGATGTGCCTGCTAGGGCCTTGGTACAGCGGCTTACTTTGCTTGCGGTCTCCCTGGCATGGTCTGCGAACGTGAAAAGCGGGTCAAAACGTACGCCAAGGAGTTTGGGCTTGCGGACGAGCGGTAAAGACGCCCCGTTGACGGTGATGACCGGGTAGCGATTAAACTCCTTCGGATCAAGCGTGAAAACAGTTACGGACGACTTGGCTGCTGAGATCGTCATTCCGCGCTGGGTGAGGAAGTTTTCGAAAACAGGCATAGACTCCGTGAGTAGCTGTGCAGCCTGATCGATGTCATGGTGCCGGCAAAAGAACGTAACATCGTCCGCATAGGATACCACTTGCACAGATGCCTGGGTTAGTGGGAGCTCTCGGCAGGTAGATGTTAAAGAGCGTCGGGCAGAGCACAGAACCTAGAGAGACGCTACAGGTCTGCTTACGGGGCTTAGAGAGGACGCCCCGAAAAAGGACACGATCGTGACGGCCACGGATGTAAGCAGCCAACCATCGGACCAGGCCAGTCGGGACGTTCAGCGAGACCACGTCCTGCAGGAGCTGATCGTGGCGGGCGCAGTCAAAGGCTCGTGACAGGTCAATTGAGAGTGCCACGGTCCGCGAAGCGGGCTTCTGTTGATTGAAGCCCTCGAGGATAGCGTCGCTGAGCTCGAAAAGCGCCGTTGTAGTCCCACGACCCGATCGGAAACCATGTTGGTGGCAAGATAGTTCTTCCACAGACGTCAGAATTGGGTGGACGAGCTGTTCCAGGATCTTCGCCAATGGACTGAGGAGGGCAATTGGACGATAAGAGGTCGCTAGGCAGGGGTCCTTACCCGGTTTGACCAGGGGGATAGTGATCGACTGGCGCCAGCAATCAGGTATGATTGAAGTTCCCAGTGAAAGGTTGAAGATTGCGGCAAGGTAGGCAGCCACCTTCGGGCCGATGTGGCGCCAGCCCATCTGGTCCTAAGGATTTCGAATCCTTCATTTTCTCGACGGCGGTGAGGAAGGCATCAGCCGAAAAGGAAATGTCTGGGGGCGGGGCTTTATGGAGGAGGCGAAGAAGGGGCGCTGGCTTTTGGGACTGGGCGCCGAGCGGGGCGAGAACAGCTTGTTCATCTTTGCGCCGATCTTACCGTTGTTGGAAATGAACTTGCCGTGGCCAAAGCTAATAGACTGGTTAGATGTATCAGCCCGGGGTTCGGTCAGGTTGCGTAAAAGCTTCCAAGTGGCAGCTGAGTTCCCACTGAAATTACAATCTGAAACTAGTTCATGCCAGCGTTGGCGTTTGCCATCGTTGATAGTCTTAGTGATTAAGCCATTCAGTTCGCCAACGCGCGGGTCACTGGCATCACGCGCTCGTATTTCGTCTCTCTCTCATTCCAGGCGGGAGGCTTTGGGCGGATAGTTAGGACGGAGAAGGGGAATGCGGCCGTTAAGGATGTGGTGACTTGCTGCTGCCAGAAGCAGTCGACGAAGGGCTCGCTCCGCCATGTGGATACAGATGGGAGGTGGTAGGCCATCGATCTCGGCTTCGCATTCGGTCGTGAACGCTGCCCAATTGGCTTTCTTGAAATTAATGAAGTGCCGGTTGGGGGCCTTGATACGCTCGGCGGCGGTGGCCAATTCGAGCACAATGGGGAGGTGGTCACTACCCAGGCTGATTTCCGTGTTCCACGTGGTGGAGGCTACCAGACTGAGACTGGCGAGGGAAACATCAAGCGAGCTGGAGGCGCCGTTGGTCGGGAGCCGCGTTTGGCTGTTCTCGTTGAGAACGGCAAAGGAGGCGTGTTCTATTTCAACAGCCAGAGCTTCTCCTCGGGAGTCGGCTGCCAAGTTAGAGCACCACATGTCGGGTGGTCGTTGAAGTCACCTAGCACCAAACTGTCTCCAGAAGGTAAGTAGGGAGCGATAGATGCGGTGAAACCGGGAGAACAACTGGAAGTTGGAGGGATGTACACGTTCACGACGGTTAGCGGCGCCGGGCCAATGTCAAGGGAAATCGCCAGTACTTCCGTGGGATCGGCTCCAAGCAGGGGTAGCTGGTGATGGGCAATGGATTTGTCCACCAGTAAGGCCGAACCTCCGCCTTTGTTGCGGTCGCGGTCGCGACGGGCAATCGTGTAATGGGCACAGGAAGGGACCTTAGTGGAGTTAGACCACTTTGTCTCATGGATAACCGCCACAGCTATGCTGTGCGAGCGCATGAAGGCCAGGAGCTGGTCAAGCTTCCCAAGGAGGCTGTTGGCGTTAAATTGTAAGATCTTAAGACCAGGTGGTGAGGCAAGGTCGGAGACCAGAGGATTTGGGTTCAGGACTGGACGGGCTGGAGGCATGGAGATCGGTGGGGACACGGGACAGCTGGGACACGCGAAGGCGGGCGACAAATCGACAGCCGTGGCGAGGCCACTGCAGAGGAGATGGCACCAACAATTGCAGGAGCCGCAACGTACAGACCAGTCGCGGCGGCCCAGGCGGACTCGGCAGAACGAACAGTACCAGAGAGGTCCAGGGTTGGCCTCAATTCCGGCGGTGAGGAGGAGTCGGAGCAGCGTGGCCGGGAGGGGCTGCTCCGTCATAAAAAACACGGATTGGGCGGAGGAGAGAGTTGATCCAGCGTAGGGAGATGGGTGTAGCAGACCTTGGCCGCCGAGAGGGCGGGTGGCAACGCGATTCGTAGATGTGTCTGCTGTGGTTCGCCAGCGACGGATGTCGAAACGTCAGGCGAATAAATGTATTGTCCCAGCGATCGAGTCGTCTCCTTCTTCTCAACTACTTCCTGGGACTCGCATGTTCGCTTGTATTTACACTCCATACCATCTTAGCCTTGTCATTTATTCCGCCCATAATACTACCGGCAGTTCGACTGTGTCCACAGCTTGCTTCAGTGCAGCCTGGAAGCAAGCGCGGTTACTTGCGACTGTCAATTCCGATTGTGTCCACCATGTACTCCACAGCATGGCGGTGCAGGGACGGTGGTTTAGGTGTATTAGTTTTGAGCGCTAGTAGACTTGTATTGCATCTACGGCACTCTGTCTTCCCTCCCCCGCCTGTGTCCGGCGTCTAGACAGGAAGATTAGAGGCGGGATCGAGTGCGGACGACTTAGGCCGCCGTGCCTGATACCAGGGAATGGGAGTGCCACAAAAGCCACATGCGTGGTTAACGTCTGAGGCTGCACTTACGCGTGTCGCCAACTCACCCCCTCCTGAGAGAACCCAACCCGAATAACGCCTGTCATGTCCTGATCTAGTCCAGCGCATCTGCCACACGGCCCTTTTAGGAGGCACAGGTCTCCGTTCACCAAGTCTAGCACGTCAGTTTTAGATTCGGAGATCGTGCTGATATCCCCTGGTTTCCGCGAGCACACTGAATTACCGAAGAGCAATTTTAGGACCACCAAAGCCCAGCAAAAGGCCACTGGTGTTCGGTGACTGCTGAAGCTGTCAGAAATAACGCCTATATCATGAATCGGAAAGTATGACCTGTGAATATTTGAGTCAGTTTATTTCTTATACGTTGTAAACCATGCATATGATAATACCTTTGTCTGGAGGAGGAGGAGGAAGAAGAAGAAGAAGAAGGTAATTTCACGAACGTGCCCACCTGATAGGCTCTGCGCCGATAAAACTGCGTAGTCGGCCTAGTAAAAATAAGTCGGCGAATACGTGTGTACGCATTTATCGTCGGCGATGCGGGGACTCACCTCGGGTTACGCAGCTTAACAACAGAGACGATTTTACACATTCTTGTCGAAGTTCGAGTGGCTAACAGGTTCTCTTGAGTCGCGAAGTGGGCAAGAGGTCGTTCGTAAAAGACTTGGTAGCAGCTACGATCTAGGCCCTAGGCACTCCGCAAAGTCAGCTACCATCGCAGAATTTGATGGTCTATGTTTTGTCGGAGTCCGGCTATGCAGTCAGTGTCCCCGCGTTTCGTCTTAGAATAATTTGAACATCAGTGTAACCAGCCGCGCTGAACCACTGCTGTATGCTCTCGTCCTAATGGGCGGTTCCGACAGTGACAGGGAGAAGACAGTTGACTGTGCTTGAGTGCGGCTCTAACTGCACAAGACCTCACCTACTAGGTTGACCATTCGGGCGATATTATCGCTGGATAACGCCGTCCACCTCGCTCCCAACACAGTAAAAAAGAACTATTTTGAACTCAAGTGTGCTCCTGGGTAGTGCTAGGACTTGGAGCCCAGTGCCACCGCTGATTTTAATTTCTGGTGAAGCAATCCGCCCAGGTGGTGGGGAAAAGACCTGCTGGCCCTCTCGGCAATCAAACTCGGGGCATACGTGGTGAAAGGACAGGCTACACATGACCCACTTGAAACACATTCTCCTCAGATATACTAAGTTTTCCAGGCAACAATGATATCAGGAGATTATGTCAAGAGAACTGGTGCCATACTTTGTACTCAAAGTGATCAGAGACGTCTCCGATAAGGTTAATTTTGCTTGGTCCTGGCGCGACAGAATTGGCCCCTCACCTGTTACTGATTTTGGAGGCTCCTGTGCTAGAATTGAATTGCGTCACAAATCATTCTCTTTTACTTGTCTTTTGAAAATTAACGATAAGTCTGTTACGTCGGATAGACTGTTAGAGGAGACGGATACTGTCTTTTGCCAAAATATTTCCTGGCGTAATTAGGATTGTGCCATTATATACTAATCGAGGAAGGGGTCAAGCGCGTTTTGCCCTTGTGGAGGCTACCTTATACTACTAGCAGCGTATAACGGTTTGGTTGAATTTTGTTGCGACCTCTCGCGATAGCACCGACGAGACATCTGATTGGATAACCGGGGCACGTCATTCGTGGAATTATTAGTTACCATTCCTTACTCGGACACTGACTGCGTTATCAAGTACTATTGCCAATCGAAAAAAAGATTGCATTGGTCGACCGAGTGGGTTCAGTGTTGCTACACTAACCTCTGTGCAAAAGCATCCCAGAACCCGACCCTGACAGGAGGCCCGGATACACGTAATGAAGGTCTCCCCCAAGTGCTTGACGCATGGGTACAAACGTTCGAGTTCCAGGCGTTTTTCACGATTAAAATAAAAAATAAGTGTGGTAGACAACCGTATAATTTTGTTTAATCTGGGCTTTCGAAATCGTGCAGAAGTCCACCACCAGAGGTAGGAGCAACAACAATAAAAGGTACAGGAAGATAATGCAGACAACACTATTCAACAGCAGTAACAGTTCCATGACTCAGGAACAAAGCTGTGACAACTCTCTTTAGAGGCTAGGCAGCAAGTCCGACGTAAACGTACGACAGACCGGATATCTCCCGATGCAATTTATAAGAAATAGCTGTCCGTAGGCGTTGAAAAGTTAGTACTTACGTGTTTGGCCCTGAAAGAAGCTAACACCCCTAGGAACAAAATGTAAATTAAGAATATCTCGGAAGCGACCGAGCGCATTGATGTAGAACCACGTCGTTATTGCACACTGACCCAAAACCAACATAGGAATCAAAGATCGACTGAATCTCAAAGAGCAGTTCGGAGTAGTGGATCGCATTTCATGCATGGTGTCCTTGCAACTACACAGGTCAGATAGGGTGCACGTTCGGATAGCGAATGCAAGAAGACAAGCCGGTTGTGCGACAAATTATGACAAGTGGCTGTCCACACCTACGAAACGCGCCACAGTCGTCGAGGTAATCGCCCACTTCAGGTTACAAAAACAGAACGTACAAGAACCGGAGCTCCGTGCGGACTTAATTTAAAGATGGTTCTGTCTGCAAGCAAATGGTAAAACGCTACCGTTTCTAAAGACTGCAGAGAAGGTGTCCTGTATGTTTGCCCCGAAAATAATTATAAAAACGACCCGTAGGCATTAAGATCATGTATTATAAACGTGAACCAGGACTAGATCTTCGTTTAGTGTAGTGCAATCTGTCATCGAGGGGACTGACTACGACGCCTAACCGAATCTTCTTTTCAATACACATAAATTACTAAATAATCAAGCGTTGGCATCTCCGCTGTTAAGAACTTTAAAAATTTATATAGAGTAAAGGTAAGTGACAACAAATAATGAATACAACTAGAGTAAAATAAGAAATACACTATAGTCGGGCGCTTGTTAAAATGAAATAGTTTTACATGTAGGGGAAAGAAAAGTTAAAGTCAGGTAGACAAATCAGATGTCACATCCACGGACTAGGCAGTGTCGTCTGCGTCTCCAGAGGGTCCGTTATCAGTCTTGCTTTTCTTAGTTTTAGACTTCGGGTTAGCTGTCTTTTTGTTACTAAGCTCGCCGAAGGTTGCTGATGCAGATCGCTTTCTCAGGGTCCGGCCAGCATTTGTGTCGGCCAAATGGCTATCATTCGCAAGCAAGAGTTTGGCTAATTTAATTGGTCAGACACATTTAGGGAAGTTTACCTTCCTCGATAGTTCGGCTTATAGTTAGGCCTTTGCGCATTTGAGGTTTCTTTGTTTTTTTCATCTGTGTAACAAGCCGAGTATCACCAAGCTTTTCATTCTTTAAGAATTCCTTTCCTGCCTATGGAAATAAAGGTGTAAACACAAAAACAACGTACACACGAGGACTAGAAGCAGAAAGAAATTGCATGCACTTATAAAGACACTAATGGTAATTGGCAAGGGGGCAACCACAGCAGACGCGTCTCCGCGAAAAATTCGAATGCTGGTTGCGTGGACCAATTTAAAACTCGAAGAACTCCGGGGGTCGAACATAGCCATGATTGCGGCGTTAGGACCTGGCAGCAATTAGTTGAACCATCTCGAGAGCTACTAATCGGGAACTGTGCTAGCCTTGCTAGAGAAACGCAGTCTTAATGACTGCCACATAAAAACATATTTACTATGGGAAAACAATGTCTTGTCTAGTTTAGCGAAGTCTGATAAGAGAAGTTATTCGAAATTTTCTAAAAAGTCTGCATCTCGGTACTTTGACGTAACGCTAGATAGATTTCGTTAACGCGGCACTGCATAATCAACCTTATGTGTGTGCCCGTTTGGCTTTTGATAGACAAACAAAATAATATAGCACAAGTTTAATTTTGGTCAAAGGTTTACCCATGATTGCAATGAGTGAGTGAGTCGAGGAAGGAAATTCGATGTAGAGTAGCAAAACAGTGCGATGTTTTAGCCGAATGTCGTAGGTCGTGGATTAAATTTTATCAAAAGTTGGGCTCATGGTAAAGAAAAAGCGTGTGAGCTCGAAATTCCGTCATATGAAAATCAAAATCTAAGCAACAACACTACTTGTAACCTACCAACGGTGAAATCCGGCGACCCCTAACCGTGTCAATTTTTGACGGAGCGCTCACTTTGGCAGAGGTGTTAGAAACGAGCAGGCTATGAGCACGCATATTCACGTTAGGATAAGTATTAACTTTAGGTATTTTACATATATAGCTTCTGAATTAATTCTACCCACTTGTCTTTTGAAAATAAACAGTAAGAGTTTTTTCACTGTCTGCTCTTATTTTCATCCTATGACACAGGACAACTGGCCTCGCCAACAGTCTGAGAAACAAATTTTCTGCTACCACGGCACATATGTACAAATAGGGCACTCAAAGGAATTTTTCCTACCTATCCCTCAATATACTGACACTGATATTGACTACTACTTCGGGACAGGCCCCGAATTTGACAAAATATTTCGTTCTGCTCCTGGCGTAACTAGAATTATGTTATCACATACTAACCGAGGAGTGTCAAGCGCGAGTTGCCCGTACAGGGGCTACCTTATCATAATAGCATACTATAATGACTTGGTATACTTTTATTGCGACATCTCGCGAAAGCACTGAAGAGACATCTAATTGGATAACGGGGATACGTCACTCGTGCAATGATTGGTTACCCTTACTTACTCAGACGCCGACTGTGCACGCATTTTACCGCAATCACGTGCGCGACCCGTATGGCATGTGCTCTCCAGTGCTGATTTGCCCTGCCATTTAACCCTTACATTATAGCAAACCTCTGGTTTTATGTTGACAACGGTTAGGAACTAAGCTGATATATCGACGAGATGTCCACTAATATAAACGAATAGGTGGGAGTCGTTAGGATGAAAAAATGTTGCGGTATAGACGTATCTGAGATAATATCGTCATTTGATAACAAATTGGATGACTGTGTGATTATAACCGCACAGTTCGAAAGATATGTCTTAGAAGAGGTAACTATTACTAGGAATTAAAACGGAATATGAAGTCCGAAATGACAAAATCAGAAAAGAAAGACTTTCGGAGCAGAAATTGTTGAATACCTTCGCTGTTGCTGCCATTGTAGTGTCACGGGCCAGATGGGGCTTCTCCGACATACTTGCGAAGAGGTGCGGGTAGGACTAAATAATTACTTGGAACATTTAAACAAATGTCTGTACTGGTCATTCGTATATACTAAAAGCTATTTGAATCCGTGCCTCCACCAGATTAAATTGGATATAATTACATAGAAAATTGTCTTCGGCTATTGCAAATGATGATGTGACCTTAATATTCTGAGTTTACGTGAAGGCTAGTCTGAATAATGTAGCGACCCCTTTTCTTAGTCATGCTTTCCTCGGACGCCGCGCGGACTTGGTCATGTCTGGCGTGACCACCACGCGTCCGCAAGACACCATAGTCAAGGCCTCCGTTCAAGGTCTTTCCTGGCTGGCTTTCTCAAGGCGGTCTAGCCTCACTAGCCAATCAATTCTCAAGGCGAGACCAGTGCTCGAGATGCGGGTGAAATATTTACGCTCAGTCACTTCCAGAGCCGACGACTCACTGTTCGCTTGCAGACATCCAGACCCTTTGATCGACTTGCCAGAATGTGACTCTGGACTGCACTCGTCTGGAAGTCACTTCTCCTAGTGCTTGCACACTACGCTTGTTCCTACCTTAGTAAATTCTCCCTGACACTATGGCCTTCCATGCCTTATTCTATTCAACTAGCTCAAACATGTTGGGATACGTTCTTTCGTCTATTATCTGGCTGAACCACATCGTATCCCACAATATACACGATTCGGTTATGGAAACATGGTAGGCAAATGCGTACGACTGAAAACGCGTCCGATCAGATGTATAGCCATGGAAGAATGTGTACCTTGGAAGAATGGAGAAATGCCTTGATGTGAAGAATGTTTTTGGACAAATGGTTAAGCCCAGGAAAATTCAGTTGATTTCGTTAGTTCGGACATATACTGTAGACAACATGGGAAAAATTGCCTGCATTAATAATTCAGTATATCTAAGGGAGATAAGCAGAGCCTTTGAAAAAACTATTTGCAGATAGATGCTGTCATGTCATGCATGTGTTTCAAAGCCATATATGTACATTTTATAAATCGTTGTTGTTCACCAAATGCATGACCAGCAAGTCAAGAAAGATCAAGTCTTCTTTTAAATGCGTCAACTCTTTCAGCAAGAACACCTGAGGAAGTTTATTCCAGTTTTCAATGACCCGGTGGGAGAAGAAGTTGGTCCGCACTTCTAGTTTGGCATGGTGGTTCTTCCGTCTGTATGGATGACCTCGGAGTTCTGTCATTTGTGATTGAAGTAGAATTCAAAGATATCAGCGGTCTGAAGAGCACAGTCTACGCTTTTGACGAGTTTGAACATGATGATCACATATCCTCTGTATTGCCTATAATACAGACGAACAAGTTTGAGCCTATGTAGTCGAGCTTCATATGGTAGACCTCTTAAGCTGCTGACTAATTCGGTCCCCCTTCTTTGAACTTTCTCCAGCACTGCGTAATCTTTATTCAGGGGCACCACGCCTAGACGCAATATTCTAATATCGACCGAACAAATGTTCCGAAAACTCGTTCACAAAGGTCCGCATCAAAATAGACAAAGGACCATCTGATCGCTCTTAGGATGTCCATAGTCTTCTTTTTGGTTTTGACACAGTGAGTTTATGGGTTGAGGAAGGGCGTCAACTTGGTAGTTGTAGAGCATCTAGCACGAAGGTCTATTCTTTAAACGGTACACCGCTGCAACAAGTTGACAGTCAGAAGGACTTGGGTGTGTGGATAAATTCTTCACTTAAACCAACGCTGAACTGTACGAAGACGGCGAAATCGGCCAGATCTATATTACAGCTGATTAGAGGAGCCTTTATGGGGTTTGAAAATGGCAACATTTCCAAAATCTTTGGAAGCTCGTTCGGCCGCACCTGGAATTGGCTATAAAGGCATGGACTCTCAAAGACTGCACCGTTTTAGAGAAGGTCCAGAGGCGAGCGACAACAATGGTCAAAGGTCTAGAAACATGGCCCTATGAAAGCAGACGGTCAATCCTCGACCTATTTCCTCTTTTCTACAGATATCTCCGAGGCGACCTCATACTATCCTTCCGTATTATTAGGAGCCTGAAATGTTGTTTCGTTCCCGGTGATTTCTTTGCCCAGACTAACGCGCCAACTTTTCGTGGGCATCCCCTTAAACTACGCCCCGGCAAAGCAAGAATCGACGGACGAAAATTTTTCTTTGCCAACAGAGTAGTTTGAGCGTGGAACGCCTTTCCTGAATAGGTTGTCCTCTCCACTTGTGTTTATTCATTTAATAGTAGACTGGACATGCATCAAGTACAAATACAAACCATGTAAAAATTACTGCATCGAATTATACTGAACTCTCACTATCTTGTATTACATACACTGCATCAAATTAAACTACTCGTAATGTGCGAGCAGTCATATTTTTCTGTCATATTGTTAAGATTTGTCTCTGGTGTCTTCCCGGAACATGTGATTGACGTAAATTTTAATTTTTTCTTTGTATCCATTTATTCCCTATCATTTTGTTACCAACAGGAAGTTCAAAGGCGTTCGCCTATCTTCCCTTCAATAAACTGATATTAATATACCTAGATTTCGTTCTTCGTTCAATTGCTGGAGTTGGTGACCGCTGAGCAAGTATTCATTCTCAAAGGGTATCACCTATCTGCGACTAGACAGTAGGCGAATGGCTTGGTATTTGTTGAAATTGAGCTGAAATAGCCACTTTTTACACCACCTTTGCAAGCGGTCCAAGTTATGTTGTAAATTCTGTCCATCCTCCGAGCATTCTAGTTATTTTCAAATCATTAGATTGTCTGCAAGCATGACTTTCTCACAGATGAGGCAATCAAGACAGTCGTTCACATATACCAGAAATAGGATAGGACCCAGAACGCTTACCTGCGGAACGCCACTGGAAACAGTTTTCCATTCTGTTTTGGTGTTTTCAATACAAATGCGCTGCCGCCTGCTTGTTAGAAAGTTGGCTAACCATTTGAGTAGATTTCCAGTCACACCAATTTGATGCAGCTTTGAGATCAGTCGTCTGTGTGAAACCTTTTCAAATGCCATGCAGAAATCAATACAGATAGCATCGACCGTCGAGCCCATTTCCAAATAATTCATGCAGCTTTCCATGCACGTTAGCAAATTAGTGAGACAAGGTCGGCCACTTCGGTATGCATGTTGTACTGCGCTTAGCAATTTGTTCTCAGTAACGTGGCTCATTAGCTCCGTTTTGATTACTTGCTCCATTAGTTTGCAACAAATGCTTCTGAGACTAACTGGCCTGTAAACCTTAAATATACATATATTGGGCGACGTTCTATCCACTCCTTTATAAATAGGGATTATGTTGGCCAGCTTCCAGTCAGTTGGCAGAACCCCCTTCTCCATCGAACTTTCGAAGATCTTGGAAAGTGGGGAGGCCAGTTATTCTGCGAGCTCGTTCAGAAGTTTCGCCGACAAGCCATCCAGACCAGATGATTTGGTGGGCTGCAGTTGTCTTAGGCTTTTCTTACTGTGTTCGTTGCGAAGGATACCATGCTAATTGATAGTGAATTATATGAAATGAAAGGGGTACATACCGTCTGGCTAATTCGATTACAAGTAAAAAATGAGCTACCTGGATGAGGTAGTAGGCGTTAAGTTTACGAGCGTCCACGACGGGAGGGCAATTCCACACATTATTTTCCT
>JAYGXS010001171.1:0-15643 GCA_036362985.1 Ligula intestinalis
CTCCTATTTCCCGGTGAAGAAAATAGTAAACGCCCTTTCTTTTGTTTAACTGTCTTATTATCATTTTCTTAATTCGTGCGAGGCCCTAACATAATCAGCTCAAGTGAACTCGTCTTACTGGTTACCGAGTAAATGTTTTGTACTTTTCCCTACTACGTACGTTTTACTGGCTTGCGGTATCCCGCAGTTTTTGATGTTTCAATTTGACTTAAAAACCCTAAATGGTTACTTGGGAGTCCGTTTCCCGACTCTTGGGTATTTACATTTGTACGCAATTGACAGTATTCAGACAAACTGGAAAACAGTGATGAACCAACTGAAGTTCATGTATTGAAAGTAAGTATGAATTGTAATGATCGATCAAAGGTCGCCTATAGGGTCCCTGATTAGAACTCCGGGACCCTATTATATAGAGTTCTGATCAGGGCATTCTCGAAAATGCCGAAATCTCCGGCTCCTTGCATTGCAGGGAAGAGCTAGTAAAATATTTCACTCCATTTCTTACTAAAAAGCGAACGTTTTTAAGGTCCTATGACTTTCGCATATAGAAGTAATAAGAGACCATATAAAAACGGCAGTCTTAACCGGTGGGTTAGAGGGTAGAGAACTTACTTACCTCAAGTCAACCCACGGCAGATACTCAACTTCCAGTGATTACTCCAGGTAGCATCACCAGTTTGTTTGTATTCTCTAGCATTTAGCAAGCTTGTCATGCGCCTTCTTGACACTTTTATTGAAGGTCTCCTCAGGTTTGAGATTTGAAAAACATCGGTGTGTAGCTAAGGCTAGGAGGGCCAATATATAATTTCCTGAATAATTATGCGAATAGGAAAGTCTACATCTATTCCTAACAAAAAATGTAAGGTGACAGCGGTGGGCACGCAAGACCCGGCGAATTTCCTGTCCACTGTCCGTTTGTGCCGGCAAAAATAAATTAGGACTAAACTATATGTTCTTCATGCAAAGGAGTTTTTGTCTATCTTGGGCCAGTTTCTTGGAATATTTGAAAGCGCTGCAATTGTTCACTTGTGCACCTCATCACACTAGTGTAATCTGTCAGGCGAAATAATGAGCCAATATAAAATCGTCTTTCGCATTCCATTATCTTCCAAATTGCCGATTTCTCTAAGGGGAGTATGCATTTCATTCAGAATTTGCTGCAATTAGTATACTGTCTGTGACCAATGGACGTATCGCATATCAGCACATCCCAGATCTACTGGAAGGCGCTACAACCGCTTTAACTTTTACAACTAAAAGAACTTTGAGACTCGCTTTTGCTTTAACAGACGAAAGTTTTCACTACATCTCTTATGCAGACTATGTGTACGTGCACTTATTGATGTTGGATGAAAATTGTATGTCGCTGGCGGTTTGGTTACTCTTTCTTTACTCTGCATTAACCTTATAAGCTTCCTTACTAGAAATGCTAACACTGCTCTTGCAAGCGGAAATACTAAACCTGGGGACGAATCGCACTCCCGAGAAGCCTTCTAATTTATCATTGTTGACCGATAACGCTGATATATTGGGAAGACATGGTCAGCTCTATGCACTTTGACTTGCAACGAAAAAGAAACGGGGTAATCGATGACCGAGTTAAACTGGCATTCTTTCGGGCCATTTCGTCTAGCTTATGTGTGACATACTTGACCGAAGAACAATTCGGAGGACGTTAACAGTAACTCAGTCTCATGTAGTGTCCCAGTTTTTGTAAGCATGTGATTCTCAAGGCGCATTTCAAAAGAGCGTCTGGTTTTCAGCAGGAGGGTGTATTTGAGTTCTGACATTTAATGTATCAACATAATCTACTCAAAATAAAAGAACGGAGAACTGTGTATCCGGCTATAATTACAAGACGGGTAGATTGTATGTGGAGTACACCTGAGGCGTAGATTGAGGATGCCGATCGCGGCTGCAAAACTGTCGTAGTCTATGCCGTCCTGCGGCGCCCCGCAGGTGTGGTGTTTTAAATGCCGGTTAGTTTCACTAAACCAGTGCACACCAAAGTCTACTGGACCTGGCTTTGTGTACGATCACCTCAATGGTGTCGAAATTGAGGACTTTTCTCAGCTTTGGGCTGCCTACTGATTTTTCAGCATCCGTGTTTACAGCCGTCAGCTGGTTTCTCCCATAGCTGCATAGAAATAGGTTGATAGCGATTGACTTATCGTTAAGAAGAGGGTATCTTGCATACGTATTTTTCATGACGTTCTATCTTCTTTTTAGGATTCAGGAATATCGTTATTTGCCCCGAGCACAGGTTAGCATTCCTTTCCTGCTTTTTAACAATTACACGCACAATCTGCCTGAAGCAATCGAACTCCAGAAACTTGTTCATCAGTTACAGAGCAGTCATCTGCACACTAAGAAAATCAATGCTCTGCTATGCGCTCTCACTGAAGAATTAATTTCGCAGTTTGATAACGAAAATAAAAATGATGCCCCAAGTATGCTTCTCTATTTCAACAACTGACGCAATTTAAAGTTGAAAGCTACTTTTTGAAGACAACTTTCAACACCTTTCCAAATGCAGATGCAGAATGGCATCAGCTTTTCATTCAGGTATGACCTATCGCATTTGTACTGTACTTTTTGACATTTCAAATGGCCTTTATAACGGTCCCGAGGGCAGTCGCTGCTTGCTTAGTTGTTTTGGTGATGTTTAGGCATGCTCCCGATTTCAGGTATTGTTTTTGGGCACTTAATTCTTTTAGAAAAATAACTTATTTTGTAACTGTTCTTACTAAGTTTTAAATGGTGCTGCAAATTCGATTCCCGGGTGGTAAATGAGCAAGAAGAGGAGCGTTCACCGGGAGAGGTTTATTATAAGCCTGACGTTTCAGGTAGTTGTCTCGTCTACCCATATTTAGAGAATGGACATGCTCGATCATAGTCCCCGTCTTTATGCCGACCTTTCTGGCGTGTGCCTGTTCTAACAATTATGTTTGAGTCACTGTGTATGTCTCTCGTCGCGTCTTTAGTCTCTTCGTCTCTCTGCCTGTTGTCTGTCGCCATGCCGCTTACGTTGGTGTCGGCTCCCTGAGTGTTCGTTCCGTCGCCCCTTGTGGTGTCCCGACTGGTTCCCGGCATGAACCCACTAGCCGCGGTGCTGGCTGTCTGCGTATTTACCCCGCGTGAGTTGGTGTCGTCTTCCTGAGCGTTTGGTCCATCGGCCCCTGTCGCGCCCGGACTTGTTCCCGGTCCCAGTTGTTCTATGTCACATCCGTCCTCGGATAAGAAGGTCATTAAAACAACATAGGGGACCGGTAAATTTATGTAGCGGTTGACTGAACAGTCAGTCGACATCCAGGCCTCTTAAATCTGCCTTGATGTGTGGTCATCACCTCGGCCCACAATGTCGACCTCCTTAAAGTTGAACTTGTGCCTCATCTCTGCAGCATGAATTGCTACCTCCGAATTTGAGTCCAACCTCCTTACGGACAGTTTACTAAATATAACTTCCACAAATTCGGGCAATTTACACCTTTTTTTGATCAAAATTAAGGTCTCTCTGCCAGCCCAACTTCGTAGTCCTTCAGGTCAAAATAAAGGGTGTTATGCCTTTTAAAACACAGCCGGCTGACCGAAGGTCACTGGAGCCACTGGCGTTTTCCAGATTGTGCACCTTGTTTGGGCAAAAACCGACACTTGCGGCATTCGTACAAGGACTCATCGGTGAATAAGATCATACCGAGTGGGAGGGCTACAAAGGCGACTGGTGGCTGGTGCCTGAGCTTGCATCTATGCGTACCACCAACGCTCCTCTTCCGTGTTTTGAGTTTGTTATGGGCACGCAACCTGAATAACGTCTGTCGTGCCCTGGTCTGATTGGTCCAGTGCATCTTGCACGCGGCCGGTCAGCTTAACGCAACCTTTCACCAATCTTCCCGCTGTGCTGTTATTATCGCTTTATTCGCCGTTGGCTAGGCAGTATACCCAGCACCCTCTTTACCCTTTTTCTATTCGACTTTAGCTCCTTCTAACTGTACCCGGGAATAATCTCATTGAGATGTTACAGAAACTTCTCGTTTCGAGGGAGACCGCGTCAAAACTTCGTTGGGATGTCCTCCTGCCTCTTGTTTCCTGTCTAGCCGTCTGCGTAAAGGGCAGCGTCCCCTTGCTTAAAGGTGCGTTATTCGACTTTTCCTGCATTCGCAATCTATCGATGGCCGTTCTGCCAGTCAGATTGCCCTTGAAACTTAAGGACTAAATGTTTAAATGTGGGGCCTATACTACTACTAGTACTACCTACTAGCGCAGATTTACAATCCTGCCAATTGGTGTTCATACCAAGAAGTGTATGTGGGAAAGCTGAAGGCCCACTGATTATCCAAACGCCAAGTACCACCAGCACAAAATCGGCGAATCACGTGTCTGTGTTTTAATACAGTACCTATGTTTGAGCGCAGGAGAGGAATTTGCTTTCTCTTGAAAAAAAAAACAGTCATTAGGAAGGGAAGTGGGTTTTGCTTGTCGTATTGTAAATGGGTAGAACTGTTTTTCGAGCTTCTATTTGCCTTTGACTGATAAAAAATAAGTTACTTTTACATTTTCAGTAGTCCGATTCCCTTTTTACGTTAAATTCCGCCCATATAAGCTCAAATTCCCATCACTAGGCATTTGTTGCCTCAGCGACAGGAGTTTGTTGTTGGGGTTGATTCTCTATAGCTGATTAAAGCAACTATAAGGTACCTCTATTTGATATTCATTGATCACGTTCAACACAACGTAATATTAATTTATGCTCGTTAACCAAAAATTAAATATTCAACCACCAATTCCATAGGACAGTCGGGCTGTGGAAATAGATATTTAGGTGGCCCTACAAGATAGTTTTGCCGGTGGATGATTCAAAATGTTTCCTTTCTGTGCACTGCCTATTGGTAGGCCGTGAATATATTGTGCGGTTATCTCGCTGGATCTGAGAAATTTCAACTCAAGGCCAATTTGCCGCCCAAGTCTGAAAAGGGTTGCAAATGGGAATCACCTTCCCACTTGCAACTACATTTCTGTAGCAACTTCAAAGTCAAGTAGTATTTTCATGAATTGTACAATTTCCCAAAACGTATGCTTCGAATGTGCGTCAACTGAAACAATGTTGGCGCAGTAGATGTTATCTGTCTCTAAAAAGGCATGTGTACAAACCCAATCTGGCTTCCCAGATTGGCTGACCATCGGTTCAACATAGATGGTCTCGTAGTTAATGATATAAATTTTCGTGCGAAATGCTGTTTTTCACCAAATCGATTCTCCTGGAAAAGTTGCAGGTAGCGGGAATATAAAAAGTCAACAATTCATGCATTCAATTTTTTGACCCCGCACTCCTGATTTATATACTCCTCATCCCCCTATTGAGAAGATGGGCCTGTTAAGGGCAGTACTTTTAAACATTGTATACATACTATGCACATTATGCATGTGTTTGTACATAAACACGGACAGTCAGCAGCCAACAAGCAGGTCAAAGTTCGTGCGATTAGCACGGTTTTAATAACAGGCATACAGCAAGGCTGAAACAGTCCCGACACACAGGAACAACCATTACATTACTCAGACGATGTAAAAAAACAGGTATCCGAAACGTCAGTCCCTATATAACTCGGCCAATGTCCTTGAACCTTCGTCTTTTTCTTTGGGGGATGACGAAACCGACATAAACAGCTATCCAGTAGACAGTCCTCAGCTACCTCGCCGCTGCCTTTCCCCCCCCCCCTCGCTGCCCTCGTTTCCTCCCCTTCTCGCCTTCTTGTATTCAGCAAGCAGCCTTTTGTGTATTATTCAGTCAGCCCACTCTTCTCCTCACCCGTCCTTGGCCGGCCGGTCGGGTGCACGCCACGCAACGCCATTCCGGCTTTGTTTACTTTCCGTGTAATCTGGTTCGTTATTTTCGGCTATTCCTCTGTGATCTGTGTTTATCCACATTAGGGCTCTGTCCCCCTCCCTCTATTCGCCTGTTGGCGATTCCCTCTTTCTCAGCCTCTGGTGCCTACCAGCCCCCATCGGTGATCTCACCATTTAAAATTATATAATTTCCCAAATTCTATCCAGCCTCCATTTGTCTTTCAACCCAGCTTGTTGGTGGTGGTGGTGTTGGGGTATTTTGGGTAGGAATGCGTCGTGGGGCCGCCTGAGAGCGGCCCGAAGCGTGCCCCTCGGTTTTACGGACACCTGGTTTTAGAGGATCGGATGGTGGGGGGTATGTCAGGGAGCAAATCAGTTTGCAATAATCCTGCAAAATAAAAAAAGTTACGAGGGTAAGTGGTAGGATGTGCCCTGGCCTCGGGCGAGGACACTAAAGTATATATTACTATCATAGCTAACGCGCGTGCATGTCGGGTGGTGTCCGCTGACCTCGGGCGAGGTCATTGAGGTACATTTATTGGTTGTACCGCTAACCAAAAGTAGAATAATGGCGAATGATTGACGAAGTTGGTAGATTTTAGAAATGTACCCTATATAAAATTTGTAGGTTAGTTGTTATTCCCATAGTTAATTTGAAAAGCCATTTGCTCAATATGCTGACTTAGACGGCTATTGTATATGGTAGCCTTTCGAGGACCTCTCAGCAGATTGTGGAAAATTCAACCCCCTCAAAATGTGTAAGTAGGTGGGTATAATACATAAGTCCCCTTCTGAGAACCCAGTACATACTCTTAGCTCAATCAAAACCTTAAAACTAGGTTACAATAGTCAAATAAAAGTTGATAACTTAAAAGCTGGCAAGTTTTCTGAAGAAGGGCGCAAAAATTTGCATGATTTTTTCTCGAATGTGAGAGGTCATACATTTATCCAGGTTTTTTGAGAATAAAATATTGTTTATATTGTAACTCCAGTAATACCACGCTGCTCAGTCGCCGGCGTCCAAAGCCCTGCGCAGTCACCTATAGTTTGTATGGTAAAATTATGCTCATATTCGAAAACTCAGAATAATAAACGAGCTGTTCTGGCATTCGACCAGTCTTCTCCTGTACTTCGTCCTAGTTCACCTGACTGGAGTTCGGTGCGCCTGGAATATCTTATTTATTATTTTTTCTTCCTGTTTATGCCTCCCAGTTTCCAGTATTTCAAGTCGCGCACTCGCCTTTTTACGCCTGATTGATCTACTTAAACAAACGTGCAGTGTAAGTCTATGTTTGATCTTTCGCTTCCCGAAAGCAGCTCCATATCACTGCTTTCTACCTCACTCGTAGAGCCTTTATCATTCCCCTTCTCGTATTACGAGCGTATTTGCTTGCCGTTTTGCGAGTAGGCCACGTATCCGTTTTGGAAAGATTGATTTGTAGGGCCTCTCTAGATATCTATCCCGTCCGTCCACCTGCTTAACGTGTTTTGTGGTCAAACACTTAATTATTGGCTAGCGAGCGTAAATTTATATGTAATTGTGGCGAAAGTAATCAAAAAATATTCAATTAAATAATATTAATATGTTTCAATATGCTAAAGTAGAATAAAATTCAATCAACATAAACTTCTGTTGCGCATGATATGAATGTTAATCGGGGGGATTCCACCTTATGTAGGCAGAATTTAACGAAAATGAAAGTTCGTCCTGCTATTGGTGGAATTTAACGAAAAAAATTGAAGTTGGGCTGCCGAACGTTGAAAAGTAGTTCTTTTATCATAAGTCGACGGGGTTTTGGGGCCTCTAAAATCAATCCTGCCTCCGTTTTAAACACCTTCACTCCAATGTATCCCTCTTTCCCTCTGCCGCAAACTAGACCTTCTACGGCAAGTGCTGACTGTCGTTTTTTCAAACAAACCAACGTCGGCTGCTACCACCGCTGCTGCTGACGCGGAAGACGGACTCGAGGATGACAGTCTAAGTGATGCCGAAGTGGAGACGGAGGAAATTCCTCCGGACGAAAAGGCCGCCTGGTGGTTTTGCGACATTGCTGGAGGCCCCGCCGTAGCCGGGGACTCCTCGCAAATGGAAACCGACTGTCGTCTGAAGGCTGCTGTTTTGTTGGCGCGGCAGCTCTTCTCAGAAGATTCGCGCGTTGTCGGTTGCACCTATCGACAGTGGTGGTCTGAACACTTCGCCTCCACGCCCTCCAGTCTTCCCAATGGAGTCAGTTTCTCCTGTTTTTACCATGAGGCTTGTGCTTTTTGCTGCCGTTGTTGATAGTAGAACCGTTTTTTGAGTAGGCGCTCGTTGTTAACTAACTCAATCCACACAAGAACAAGGGTCAACTTTTAGCAGATGAGTTAGTAAGCCGGGCTTTTTACTACAAATAACTAACTATTTATTTCATTATAGTAGGCATAACTATCAACAATATGAATATACTTCAATCATCATGACAGGAGGGGAGGGGGAGCAACAATGCATTTTGGGTGATTTTGGACTGCAAAAATACCTTTGCACTGACGAGTTACGGTCAGTTATGGACATACGTGTGTTGGTGCAGCGGTCTAGGATGTGCGATCTACTAAAACCACTACAGTAAGATTATTCCGTCTGATAGAAGAAGGCAGTCAAATGTTAATACCAATTTATTTGTACGCAAGGCAAGTTTCCATGAATAGACTGCTTGCTTGCGAGAGATAAAAGCGTCCGTCTGGGAGCCTGTCAGCAGCGGTGTGTTGTGTAAGCATTTTGCCATTGTTCGTGTCAGAACGCCGGAGTGCGTGTAGGGTGTCTGATTGGGCAGGTCAAAGGGCCAGTCAGGGGAACATGAACACAACAAACTATGGGTGAGAAAGCAGGCTGGCCAATGGGCGCTAAGTGCGCGCTGCCTGTACATTTGGCCTTGACCATTCTGAGGTCAAGTCTGGGGCGGCCGTGCTTTCTTGGAGCGTCTGTTAGCAAGCTTTTTGCGGCCGTTTAGACGCAGGGAAAAAGGAGACACTAGAGCAGCCACTAGGTCAAGCCCGGCGGGCATCGTGAGGACATTGAGACAGCTGCCACAATGGTCAGCTAGACATTCACACACGTCTGCCGGTGCCTGACATTTCGGATTCTCGCTCGAACTTATCATCAGAAAGTGTCACAGATAAGGGTTAATGAGGGCACCAGGACTGCAGTATTTACGGGAAGCAGTTACCATGCAGCCAAATGCGATTGGACGCGGCCACACCCTTAAGTTACATCGGGCCGAAATTGCCGCAAGAGATGGCAGTCACGTGGGCTACTTGATTCCCTGGCCTGCAGTCGATTACTAAGCACAATGTTCTCACGGTCCTGTCTTCTGTACTGAAATATTGTCAAAGCAGATTAATTAGCTGTGCAGGGAGGATGCGAATGGCCAAAGCTTTCAGGGACAGTAGGCCAACTTGCCTCACCTATATTTTTTTCTAGTAGCTGGAATGGATATTCATGTCTTACAGCATGAGTTGACCATCGTGCCGTGAATTCCTTATTCCTACCTTTTGTTTAGTTTGACTACAAGGATTAGTAATTGCCAAAGAAGGTATTTACAAGATCTCTTATTCCCCCCGTCGGTCTCTGTTACTTTCAAGGGCACTGGCGTTTTGTCGAGTCGACGCAGTGTCGCCTACCTCGCCAGAGAGCTCACCTCCCTCCTGCCCTTCGAGAGAAACCCCGTCTTTCTTCGCGCACAGATCGCCGTAGTGCCCTTCTGGGTGTCAGGTCAGAGGGTGGCTGGAAGAGGTGACCCCGACATCACAGCCAACGTATCGACCGAACTGGCCGCTGCAGAGGGCGAACAATGGCTGGAGACGTGGATGGACTACGTGGATATTGCCCGTGGAAGACTGGCTGAACTGCGGGTAAGATCTTCAAGCTCTGCTCTGATCCTTGCTGTATCCTGCATCTTGGTCACCGTTCCTGTCAGAGGCTGGTTCTCAGAATCCTAAGAGTTTCAGAGGTCCACCTTGTCAGGGAAAAGACCTGATATACAAATAAGATGAATCTCGAGCTGTCTAAAACTGTCACGATGGTTCCCGGCCGAGCCTATCGCAGTGGTTTAAGTTAATGGGGAAAACCCTTGCTGCTGCGATCTTCAGGCCTGGTTCCGTTCTAAATGTGACCAAAGCTGCGTTATCGCCGTCTAACTACGCCTTGTGTGAGCCTCCAAGGAAGAACACAACAAGAAGAGCGCAAGAGTAGAAGTCCTCGAGATAACCTAGTACAGCATAATTTCAAGCAAGTGAACGCGTATGTACAAGGCTGGACCAATTAAAGGGTGGTCACAAGTAACGCACGACTTCATTGGCTGGGTGATTCATGTATTTGGCGTGTTAGTCTTTCGCTTGGCTGGCAGGTGGGCACGGCATACCACAATGCAATTTATGTGTGGGCAGACCGGTTGTCTGGCTTGCGTTAGGGTCATGCGCCGGCCGTCCTGTGCACGTCGTCACATGCACTCTGTATGGGTGGACCGGCGGTCTCGCGTGGGAACACCTCGTTAGGGCGGCGTGCACTTTCACCTAAGCCGGGCCCTTACAAGTTCTGTGTGGGAAGAGAAAAGGTGAGACGCCAGATGGGAGGAATCGAGCATTCTGTACGGAGCTAATGGTGGATAGGTCGGAGGTTGTTTGCAGTCAAACGAGCGTGCATCCGCACCCGAGGGGGTGGGGGTGACGTCCAAAGTGGGAGATCGTAGCAGTCGTCACAATGAGGCCCGTGCGAGTCAGCTCTGAAGGTGATTGACCAGACTGGACTGATGTCAGCAGACACTTGTGTACACGTGTTACCAGTCGCGAGAGACAAGAGTTTCAGCGTTGCACGTGGAGGTGGGTCGCTGCTCAGCCTTCGTCCTCAACGCTGCCTCCTTCGCCCCTCTCCCGACACTTGGCCACCCAACTTGTTTGTGGAGCCAATATTCGTGTAAAGAAAATTATACAAATATCATCCAGAAATACCGGATAAAGGGTCTTAAACGGCTTCTATGAGCACACGCATAGTATCGGTTGGGTCTGGATGTGGGCATTCACTGATACTTTGTTTCGTTGCATACGCGATCTTGCGCTTCTGCCTATCAAGCTCATTGAGCGCTTATTTAGGACCGCCGGAATCGTTTTAACCCTTTAACCAAATGATACCTAGTTCCTTTTTAATGACTACGTCTTTGATGACACAGGTTCAGTAAATAAGAACCCTTTAAAACAGAAAACATTTAAAAACCTCCCGATTCTGTAAATTGTATTTATGTCATCACCTGGGCCACCACCTTTAGTTATTCTATGGATCCCTAGCCGCTTCAAGAACGAACCTCTCCTGACTGTACGAGTTCCTGCCATCAGCGACACTGCTTCAGCTGTTGCAAGCACCCGTTGGCGTAGGTCCTTGGAGAAGTTGGTTGGTTTCCGGTAGACAACCTGAAAGGCTTCATTTGTATTGACTCGGTGATTCGTATCGACAAGGCGTGCGAGAATAGAACTCTAGATCGATTTGGTTTCACCTTTACCTAACCAGGCCGATATGTGCTCACGTACTGTCTTTTCTCAGGTTAGATCGGTCAACGCCACTTGAAGTGATTATCCGAATCTTACCTGATTGGCTGTTCATTTTGCGCTATACACCTGTTTCTGCTATTCGATACACGATAATTGTCTTTCCGAAGAAGAAAATGCGATCACTGGAACAAGGACTTTATTTTCCTGACGTTTCGGATTCCGTCGGGGATCCTTAGTCATAGGTAATCGGGAACAAGTCTGAGACATGCATAGATAAGAGGTTTATGTTTATGTTTATTCCCTCAGACCCCCTCCTCCCCCACCATTACCACCATTTCCGTTCCACCCAACGAGCACCAGAAGTCGCATTGACTATGAGTATTTTAAAAACATTATTCAAAAGGATAAATGTAAAGGCTTGTCATAATAACATTTAATTTAATCCGTATGTCTCAGACCTGTTTACGATTACCTATGACTAAGGATTCCCGACGGAATCCGAAACGTCAGGAAAATAATGTCCTTGTTCCAGTGATCGCATCTTCTTCTTCGGAACTGCTGCCTGGAACTCGTATATTCTCCTCTATTGATAATTGTCTTTGTTGTGGTTGCGGTGGCCTACGAGTTCGATGCAACAAACCCGACTGTTTTAGTTTGGCTTCCTGCAAAGTGTTAGGCTTTTCTTCGTTAGTCGTCTTTTGTAACTATCAACGGCGATAGTCCATCGTAGGTAACATCACACCTTGTTTATTCTATATAACTGCCTACTTACTTCATTGTAGTAAGCATGTTTTTATTTTAATACTTTGGTGTTGGCTGCGTTAACCACCGCCTTACCAATGCGAGACAAAGGGATTTTTTAAACCAAATCTGCATCCTCCATCGGCAGTGCGAAGAGCAGTCGCCCTTCGCATCGTCCACACTAGAACTGCCCTCTGCTTCCACAAAGTATTGGCCCGAAGTACAGGCTCTTCTCCAGGAATACTCTGCGCAGACAGCATCCTCCTCCGACAAAGTAAACTCCAGGCTTCCGGCGTCTGTCGTCGAAATGAGCCTCTTTCGGTAAGAATCTTGAGGTTTGGTTACATTCGATTCAAGATACCTCCGCCATTAGGGCATTTGTAGTATCCGACAGCATGCCTATTAGATGATTTTTGATCTTTCATTCTCGAATTTTGTAGTGCCTCTTGGCAGCGTCTCAGCCGGCAAATTTCGCCTACTAAGTGTCGTATGTCTCTCTGAGGCGAATAGTAGTCAAATGTCATCGTCCTCCGTAAACAGTTACTTGATAAGGGCACATTGTTCAGTTCATCATCGGGTCTCTCAATGTCCCAACGCGGTTCCTCGGAGGCAGATGAACATTGTAGGTACAGACAAGGGAGACCGGAATGGTCCTTTTTGACTCATTAGTCTTCATCAGCCAGTCATACCCAGTCTCGGGAGGTGCATCACCCGACGCTCGAATGCGTGACCTGTTGATCCAACTTTCCGCCTATTGAGCTACGTGCTCGTTGTCCTGCCGGTGTAGGTTGGTATTATAGACATTCTTGGACGGTTTACGTTCTCAGCCATTATCTATAGCTGGTGGAGATTGCGGAATTTTTCGTTGGTGAACTCAATCTTCCCATTTTGCATTAAGGCTCACGCTCAAACTCCACCAACAGCCACAGCACAGTGGCATAAATACATTACCGGTGAAGGAAAGTGAAGCTGCAATGGCCATATCTGGCTCTAGCCGTCGTCATCCAGTCATACACAACCCCAGTTGGTGCACCACCCAAGGCTCGAACTTGTGACTTGCTGACTGGAAGTCCACCACTCTGGGCGTTGTTCATCAACGAATGAACTTGAACAGATGAGTGATTTTGATTTACATATTAGTCTGAACTGAATATATTAATACACAATTTGCCCAGTTAGGTCTCTCTATCACTAACGTATGAGTTTAAAAAAGAGACCGAGACGGCCATTACTTTTCTTGGACTCCATGCTGCAGTTGTGGCGGCGTTCTGTCTATCCGTGCTGCACTCGCTTCTCAGCTTCAACATTGAATGCACAATCAGTATTAAGTTATCATTTTATCGACCTGATGAACGAAACATGTTTACAGCAAAGAATCACACGAATGTATGCCAAAAATTGTGTTTACCATGGTCCATCAGAACGCAAATACAGTGACTATGCGTAAATTTCACTTTATTTGTACATACTACTCACTATTTTATGGTAACTTATTTATTTTACGTATCTTTTATTGACTATATTGGCATATTCTTTTCAATAGGGTCCTTAAGGGCATTCAGGTTCAGAACGCATCTTACGATATCAAACTTGATTGAATTAAATCTCAGTGTTTGCCTCATAACCGGTGGTAAGTGTCCCTCTTTTCGCCCCGACAGTCCGCGCCTCTTCCAGGAGATGTTTCTGCCCCTGCTTCATCGGCCACCACCCGGCGTCAGCCTTCCTGCACGCCTGGACGCCGCGCGAGTGCTTCTCCTCCAGGCGGTCGAGCAGCATTTTTGCGTGAAACGGCTGCAGACTTATCGGTTGGCAGGCAGTGTGGCCGCTGGTCATCGGGCCAGGAAGCGGAAGAAGCCTTAGCAGTCCCCGCTGTGTCCTTCTGTATTTAAATAAAAAAAGATTTTGGCTGAATTTCTGCGTCATTTCTACCATACAACCTTGAATTAGTCTTCAAAGCTTGCGGATGTCCGAAGGCTAGCATATATCCCTCTTAACTGTGATACTCGTGGTTGATTTGGGTTGCGAGGGTGCCTTACAGCTAGTAGTAGCGATGGCCGCTTAGTGATAAATCTCACGAAATGTTGACCGAAACTGTGAACTACGTGTTCTATTAGAAAGTATTATTTAGGCTGCTTTTTGGCATATTGGTAGCAATAGCTTATAAGTGATACCACAACCTTATTAATTTTGCATAACCAAAGATTTATTTCGTGCTTGGTTTTAATACTTCTTGTAGGCGTCGGCTATATCACCACAAAGTGAAGACATAAACAAACACCGAAAATTATAATTACTGTATTGCAGTCGGAGCAGGCTGGCGAGTTGTCTATGCACATGTATTCGACAAAAGGTGACTGCTTAAGAAGTACACATTGCCCATCGACTTCCGACGCCCTTATAGATTAAAACATATTTCATCCAACCGTGCCAGCAATGCTGTTTCTTATACTCATTTGATAGTCAATTACGTCTTAAAGTTTTTAAACCTGGTGACGGTTATTATTTCGCTATAATTTTTCCCAAATCTTGAATAATATCAAGGCCGAAGTGCCGTTTCATTAAAGTCTACAAACCATACTTTGCATGTGGTAAAAACATACATTGGTCTGCCATTTGTAATTACTAGATGTAGACTATATTGCATACCTTATAGGACACGTTTATAACAGGATGTACGATACTACTTAAATAGACGTTTCAAGGTCTTGAGAACAGATAGTTGCAAGGTTCTTTAAAAATAAACTTAACGCCTACGCTAACTATATACACAACTCGAAAATTAGTAGCAAAAAGAATGTTTTCAGCCTGATTCTGTATGAAGTATATTTGCATATATAGGGATATCGACAATTCATGATAAATGGTACGTTCTAAGTTTTCAGCTATTACTAAATGCAGAGTCAAAAAGGAGTACATTGGGCAGCCGATATCTTGACAAGCTTCAAATTTACTAAGATTATGCAGTATGATACTTCAGATAAGAATTTCACATTGCGAATTCTTCCTGATCGAAAACGCGTCTCACCATTGCCATGAACCTTGAAGATGTGTCACTGACTATACAAATGAATTGCTTCTTTAAAGTATTCGTTCTCATTGGCTGACTATGCCGATTTATCAGTCAAGCAGCCTCTGGAGCATTTTTATTACCAATGTTGGACCAGAGTAAAATGGCAACATACGGATGCAAAAGGGGACAATATACCTATGTAGGTGTCGGATCGCCAAAATGATCAATCACTCAACAATTTAAAAAATACTGCTTATAGTGAATGTTGTTTTCAATGCATTATAGGTAAATGTTTAATTTTAGTCCTAAAACAACACGCGAAACCCCCCCCTTCTGTAATACACGATAGATAGTAAATGTTAAATGGATAGGGAATATTAGAAAAATATAGAAATAATTAAAAATTAGAGCGTATAAAAGAAGAAAATAATCGAAACAATAATTCAAGCAAGCGAATATTTGCGCGCACAAATTTAAATGGCTCAATTGTATAAAATCGGCCACTCTATATCACATATACATCATCGCCAT
>JAYGXS010001172.1:0-15640 GCA_036362985.1 Ligula intestinalis
GTGGCGCTGATGAACTGCGGTTCGATGAAGTGCTTATGACCCATCTGATAGACACCAGTGGTGGACCAACTGCGACGTCTGTGAGTGCGTTTGTTTGTGTTGTCCGACCAGCTGGTGTTCAGGGTTATGCTTGGCGTATGAAGGCTAATAAGCCTGAAACAGTTATGTATCAAGTTACATCCAGATACTGTCATACCCCACTTACTGCTATTATGACTTGGCCGAAATCGGCCTGGCAGGCCGTCACCCGTTGGGGACCTCTGACCACCACATGAACTTTGTTTAGTTCATAGGCCTGTTCGATCGGTGTTCGCACATTCCAGGTTACACTCGACCGTATTAATAGCCTCGACACAAGACGACCACCAGACACCCAACACTTTAAATATAACACACACAATATAATCCTACCTCATCCAACACCATACACTTCGATAGGTAGTATGATCTACATTTGAACTACCATAGAACAGAGTGGCTTTGCGGTTCTTCAAAAGACGTTCAATGGCGAAGCGTGCTTCGCTATAATATCATCCAAGAACCTTAAAAGCATTCTTATTGGATGTTTGTTCACCCCTCCGGAATATAATAATGATGACACTGGATTAACAAATCTGCTAGATATTCTATCAAGTATCCATACCGAATATAAGATAATTGCAGGAGGCTGAAACCGTCCAGAAAATAACTTGAGAGAACACTTAGCCCCATCCAGACATGACGAATTATTAGCATCAAATGTTTTTTATAACTGGACGCAAATAATAAGCAAACCAAACAGGGGAAACAATATACTCGATGTTATTCTCATTAATGATATCTGGTCCTTATATAAACGCACTACCGTAGCTTAACCTTTGATAATGATCATAAGGCAATAATAGCAGTGCTCCCTCTTAACATAAAAATAACACCTGATCCTAGTTACACTTCTATAAACACCCAAAACCTTGACATTGAATCTATGAATAACCACATTAGGTCATTGTATGGGAGCTCTTTTCTCCTAAAGACATCCCCTCTTTAAGCTGTAAACATATAATATGCCACCCTAAATTTATTTTGAGATACCCTAATTGAAGAGAGATCCCCAAGTAAGAAATCCCTTATCCCTAACAAGGCTAAAACACCTAAAAATAACTCCACGACCCATGTATTAGTTATCGATCTATGCTCAGACGCAAAACAGAGATTCACGAATTAGCCCAGATTATTGAAACAAATAAGACGATAGCAGCAGAACATCGGGCACTCGAGTCCCGAGAAGGGACAGCATTAACCTTTAGGAAAAAAATAAGTAATCATCAAAAACAAGGCCCCAAATCATGCTTGATGACCAAGGAATAGTAATAAAAAATGACAACCAAAAAGCAAATCTTCTCAACGTTTATTTCTGAGCCAACTATTCAATCGAGGAAGAACCAATCCCAAACCAACAAAAATGATGACACTAGTATTAAAAGAGATATAGTTAAACGAATAAACTGTAGAGAAATCTTTCCACCAGCTGTCCAATTTCACATCATATGGAACAGATAGAATTCCTCCTTGCATACTGATACATATGATATATGCCCCAATAGTTCTGTCTAACCTTTTCTCGTAAATGCAGTCAAATATTTTTTATCCAGAAATATGGATAAAATTATGTATCACCCCAATTTTCAAAAACGGAAATCGCTTGCATGCCCAAAATTATCGTGGTGTTCACCGAACATCGGTTTTAGCGAAAATCTTAGAAAACATAATGTATACCCAAATTTTAGACCATCTGACGAATGTAAATCTCATACCTCCCTCTCAACATGCCTTTCACCTAAACAGTCATGTCACTCCTGCAATCTTACTTTCTTAGGATTTCTTTCCGGAAATCGAGATGATGGGAACACGGTAGTTACAATTTACTATGATCTAAAAAAGCCATTTAAAAAGTTTCCAATAAAAGAATGATAGTGAAGCTAGCGATTCACGGGATTCTGCTCCCCCTCCTTAATTTCCTCAAATCCTATCTTCAAAACATATTCCAAGTAGTACAGCTTCAAAATATAGTATCAGAACCAGCTCATATTAGCAGCGATGTTTTTCAAGGAACTATCCTAGGTCCCCTCTTATTTCTCATCTATATTAATGAGTTATCGACGATATCAACCTCTGGTAAATCATTTTTATATGCAGATGACTTAAAACTCGCATATGCCTTTAACAAAAATGTAATATGTCGTGTGCATAATACAATTGAATAAGACAATCAAAAACTAAACGACTCGAGCGTTCAGTGGCAAATGCCGTTTTCACCAACAAAATGTCATCTCATGATTTTTGGACCACTTAAACTTCCGTCAATAATGTTTAGTGGTCAAGAAATAAAAGAGCTAACATCTTTAAAGGATTTAGGTCTTAGCTATTCTAATACTCTTGACTTATCCGCACATGTTAAACAAATCGCACTAAAAGCCAATCGACTATGTGGCTTCATAAGTAAAAATTTCACATTAATTACACTTAAGACTAAACTTTACAAAGTGTGTGTTTTAACTATTCTAGAATACTGCTCAATATTTTTCGGTACCATGTCATCAGATGACAGACAGAAAATAGAAAAAAAATCCAACGAAGGTTGACCAGAGTTCTGTGTAAACGCGATGACGCCCGATACTCCTATTTAGTAGTGTACAATAGATATGGTCTTAAAACTCTTTGGCAAAGGCGACTCCAAATTTGTTTAACTTTCCTATTTAAAGTGACGCAAAATCAGAACATCCTATGCAATAATATGTTAACAAATCAAAACGGTTCGCGTTCCACTAAAAAACAAACAGCATACAATTCATAACGCTAAAGCTAGGACTGCTTAGCGATCGAATTTCTTCTGCCGTTGCACTTGAATGACGATGGCATTTGATCTATCATGCTACACAGTGGCCTTGGCACAGGAGACTTTCAATGGCAAAGCGTGCTTCGCTAAAATAACATCAACACCCGTTAAATCATTATAATCGGGTGTTCGTACACGCCTCCGGAAGATAGTCATCATGACACGGGCCTTTTAATTCTACTAGATATTATTTTTTATATCCAAACCGAATAAATGATAACTGCAGGAGACTTAAACCCACCAAAAATTAACTGGACAGAACTATTAGCCCCTTCAGGACATAATGTATTATGCTCAGCAATTTTCTATGATAACTGGACGCAAATAATAAGCAAACGAACCAAAGGAATTAATATGCTCGATGTTATTCTCACCAATAGTATCTGGCCCATATACACGCACTACGACACCTTTAATATTGATAGTGACCATAAAACAATAATAACAGTGCTCCCTTTTAACATTAAAATAAGACCTGATCCTAATTACACTTCAATTAACCCCACAAATATTGACATTGAATCTATGAATAAGTATATGATGTTATTGGATTGGAGCTCTTTCCTCCTAACAGCATCCCCTCTGGAAGCTGTTAACATATTATATGCCACCCTTGATTTAATTCGAGATACCCTAATTAAAGAGAGATACCCATGTAAGAAATCAAATATCAAAAAATTTCTTTCCAAACGGCTTAAACAATATATATTTTAATACTAGTGCAGGCATTTACGTTGGTTGGGGTATTGGTTCTTCCTCGACTGAATAGTTAGTTGAGAAATACTTGTAAAAAAGATTTGCTAGTTGGTTTTCATTTGTTATTACTTTTCCTGGTCATCAATCAGGATTTGGTACCTTGTCTTTTGATAATCATTTATCTGCTTCGGAAAGCTTTGGGCGGTCCCTTCTGGCGACTCGATTACCCGATGTTTGTTTGTATTTTCTAGGCTAACTGTTGAATCTCTGAAGCGCGTCTGAGCGTAAAAAGATAACTATACATACGTTGTGGAGTTGTTTTTTTTAGTTTTTTTAAGCCGTTTGGAAAGGATGTTTTGGATAATTGATTTCTTACATGGGTATCTCTCGTCAATAAGGGTATCTCGAATTAAATTAAGGGTGGCATATAATATGTTAACATCTTCCAGAGGGGGTGCTGTTAGGAGGCAAGAGCTCCAATCCAATGACATCATATACTTAGTCATAGATTCAATGTCAATATTTTTGGGGTTAATGGAAGTGTAATTAGGATCAGGTCTTATTTTAATGTTAAAAGGGAGCACTGTTTTTATTGTTTTACGGTCACTGTCAATATTTAAGCTGTCGTAGTACGTGTATATGGGCCAGATACTATTGGTAAGAATAACATCGAGCATATTAATTCCTTTGGTTGGTTTGTTTATTATTTGCATCCAGTAATCAAAGGCAATTGGTGACCATAATAAATTATGTCTTAAAGGGGCTGATGGTTCTGTGCAGTTAATTTCTGGTCGGTTTAAGTCTCCTGTAATTACCTTATATTCGGTTTGGATATTTAATATAATATCTAGTAGATTTGCAAGGCCCGTATCATGATGACTATCTTCCGGAGGGGTGAACAAACACCCGATTTTAATGCTTTTAAGGGTGTTGATGTTATTTTAGTGAAGCACGCTTTGCCATTGAAAGTCTCATGTGCCAAGGCCACTGTGTAGTATGGTAGATCAAATGTTGATTTAATAAACTCCTCCTCGTTAATAAGCACGGCCCTGTTTTAAGAAGGTGTAGTTTGCTATAAAAGGTGAATCATTTGCGGTTGATTCGTTTACCCATGTTTCTGTTAAAAAAACAGTATATCGTAATTGTGTCCATCAATAAATGTTCTAAGTCGTGGAATTTTGTTTACGATCGATCAAGCATTCATAAGAACATCACTTCTCGTGTCGGATACAAAAGCTAAAACTGTTGTGAAAAAATTGAATTTATTATTCTTTTTTGATTGTTTTGAGGGCACATTTGCGGAAATTGTAGGATTGGTGGATAAAATGGTGGTGTTGGACAATTTCTGGCGAAATGTGCATTATTGGGAAAAAAATGGTGATGACATTCATGGAATTCGATGGCATTAGGTAACTGGCGGAGGGTATGGTGTTGTGCGAGGTGGGATTTGATTGTGTGTTATATTGAAAAGGTGGGGTGCGGCTTGGTCGTCTTGTGTATGGGCTAGGATACACGGGTTGACAGAAGGGGTTAGGTGTCATTTGAGGGTGTGCATTTAAATACGGATATTCGTTTTGATATGAAATTGTGTATGGGAATTGCGGTCTATTCGGTGTTGTTCGGGGGATAAAATCAAACACTGGTTTACTATTTTGGTCTGTTGAGTAAGGACAGGTGTTGCTATTAATGAATATGTTTAGACTTGTTTTGTTATTTTTTAGTGTATCTAAATTAGAAACAGGGTAATTTTTGTTCATGCCTCATGAGGTTGTGCTATTTCCGGGTCTTTTTGCTTGAACCTTATTCTTAACCTCAATTGCGTCAGCAGGTTTATTATTTGCTTTCTGGTTGTCGATATAATGATTAGAAGAAGTCGATCTCATATCACCTAAACTGATGCTACGTTGATATTTTTAGTTTCCCTTCCAAGAGGAGGAGAAACTCATTTATTGTTCCTCTGAAGATGCATTTTGTGGAGTGTTTACGTCCCCTGCTACTTTATGCGGCTTACTTTGGTAACGCCCTTTGTGTTTGTGAAAAACTTGTCTGCGCTGCATCGGGGAAAAGTCAGGGGCTATATATGCTTTAAAGGCTCGCTTTGTGTTTATAGGTGCAGTCTCACGTTAGTTGATATTTCCCTCGTCTTCCTTACGCAGTATTTCGGTGATATGCATTTATGCATCAAGATTTTAGCAAAATGCAGCAAGATGTCCAATTTGCCAAGTAGAGGACAATAATTGATCATCATTTTCATTTTTTTTAGTTCCTACAAGTCGCCTAGCTAACAATGTTGCTTCACAACGCGGCACAACACCACCATTTTAAACCAGAATAAATTTGGTCAAATTTTATGAGTTTTGCTACACCTTGAAGCATCATATGTATCGAATCATTTTTTTATACCTATTATTAATGACGCGCACGTTAATAAGTTAACGTGGGAATGCAGGAAATGTAGAGAGACCGACAGAGAAAACACATTCGGTGAGACCGCCAGCTACATTCGTATTTATAAAGAAGTACGACAGATTGTCAGCAACTGCGTTTTTTACATGCGGGCATGATCTTTGATATACAGAAAACATTAAGGTGAATTCAACTTTCATGTTGTAACGACGTTGTGTGCAAGTGAGCATTTGCGGCGTGTAAGTGTCAAGTCAGTGTCACCATTTTGTTTGGTTCTAAGAAGAAGGTGTTCTCTTATCATTTCAGCATTCAGGTCTTTTAATAGAGAGCTGAATTAAACTTAAGCAACCGAACATCCCTGAACTGAATTGAATCATCGTCCTTCGATACGCCTACCGTATACAACCTCACCAAAATAAGTGTGTTTGCTAAACAGTATTTAAATGCACTTCGACGTTCGCACAATTTGTTAAATATATTTAACACAAACATTCAGGTGAAGTTTTACTTCTCGTCATGTCGAACAATTTCAGGCGTTTAAAGGTCATGCACTAAGAAAAAACAAATATGTGAGCGTAATTATACTGTTCAGTGTATTTTTTTTCAATAGGGAGCTCAAGGGCGAAAGCTTTCTTCCCTCAATAAAGTGACTTAATAAAGTGATTTAATCAAACTGGATGGCCTTTGGACAAGATCTTGATCTTACTCATTTCACATTATACACAGTTTTCTTAGAAATGCCTTAAATATGCTACATATGTAAGCAACAGCAGTGTTCTCAAAATGAGGAGCATTTTATGTGAACACGCCCGAATGTTTCCTCGCCGACTTTCACGATTCACTCACACCCACATCTTATGTCATTTTGCATACTGCAAATCGTACTGTTACTCGCATGCTGACATTTACGCATTTCTAACAATAAATGCAATTCAGATAGACCACAAACAACGGTATTTGGAATTGTGCTGCTAAATGACTGGCAATTATAAATAGCAAACAAGCTTAAACAGGTAGCAAATTGTAAGATTGTCCAAGTCTAACCAGATATCATCGCAAAAGACCATACTCCTTTATTTTATTGTTTGTGTAAACACATGTTGACTAAACATGGATTAGATGTTGAGACTGTTAAACATAAATCATCATGCGGCAAATGTAAACTGCTATTTCTTTAGGAAAGCAAAAAGTAAGGAACAGCGAATGAAAACACAACCAAAACATGCATTTTATCAAGCATGTATATTATAAAGTGAAACACGAAAGAGTTGCTTCGCGCATTCGCTGTAAAAATAGGCGATACTACTAAAAGGAAAAAAAAGAAAGTATCATGCAACGACTTGGTACCTGTGGGTGAAAACGCGAGGCCATACAACTACAGTTATGCACATGTACATTTTCTATTCACCAAAAGTCACACAACCTGAGGTGAAGTTGCCTGATTTACAAATTACAACCGCTGGTGTGCCAAACATATCCATTAATTTAAAGATACATAATTATTTTATTTGTGGGTAAGGCCCCAAATTATCTCCATCGGTTTATGTTCCTTCTGATCGTTCCTAACTCTGATCAATATTTCGTGTCAACTACTATTACTTTTGGCCGTGTGCCTTTTAACAAAATGCACGCTTATATTCTTCTTTGAAATTAAAGCCTTCATGTACGTATACAGCTTTACATTCTTTATTTCACAGATTGTCTGTTTCTAGCATATCATTTATTACCTCGGCCCACGTTTATCTACATTAAGTTGACATATGTTAATACGCAGATACTAAAGTCACATCTTCCCGGTTGTCTGATATATTTGAAATAAATATTTTTCAGCGCCAGTACGGCACAACATGTACAAAGTTTATTTTGAAAAAAAATAAAAACTAAAAAATTGACAATGTGTGCAAGTAGGCTCAGAAAGAGCTAATAATATCAGCAAAACTTGTCCTTTTGGGAAAACATTTAGCAATGTTTTGCAGGAAATTTTGAACTATAAACTAAATCTTATGGCAGTTAAAAAGCACTCTCACAGCGAAAATGGAGGCAGTGTTCAACAGGCCTCCATGTTCAAAATGTATGGAATAAAAAACTGCTAAGCAATATAGTAGAAGGAACATAGTAGTTGAGCAGAAATAGGTGTGGGCGGTCTGATGATGGTGAGTAATCAACGAAACTGCAGCATTTGAGACTGAGTCCTTCAGCGGGGGTTTGTTTGATTCAGCATTGGTTAATGGAATCATCTAGGTTCTCGGGGGACACGAGGCAGAGAGAATAGTTTCAATCAGAACTCCTAAATTCCAGATGGTCCTTTCTCGGAGTCATGAAAAAAGCTGGTCGGAAAAGATGAAGAGAATAAAAAGTCAAAATAATCAGTGTTTAGATAAATGTGCAGTCTCTATTTAAAAACAGGCAGTCTTGTTAACGACCTCATTTCGATTGGCAAGTTATTCTAAAGAAAGCTATATCAGAAAGCAAAACAACAACGAGCATTTACATGAGGAGAATGTTGGTGCTGGTATAACAAGTGCCGTGTTCCTTAGGTTATAGGGCTGGCTGACGGTGGTAATGAATGTAGTACGGGGTAAATTTGTGCTAATAAGCTTTAAATCTCCTGACCCAAAGTCATCCATATTTCTTAAATCGATATTTATTTGAGCAAACAGTATAAGAAGCTGCCGGATACAGCAGTTTTATATGTGCAATTGTATTGAATGTGTTCAATTTGTGAACGTCTCCCTTCATTTATGTTACCGAAAGAGGAATGACAGTATTCTAAAATGGGAAGCAGGAACATAGGATAGAAGTCTTAATTTTACTTCAGGAATCTATAAATTATAAGAAATATAGACACAAATCTCGGCAGCTTTGTCTGTTATTTTATTGGCGTGTGGTGAAGGGTTAAATT
Source organism: Ligula intestinalis (assembly GCA_036362985.1). Taxonomy (NCBI): domain Eukaryota; kingdom Metazoa; phylum Platyhelminthes; class Cestoda; order Diphyllobothriidea; family Diphyllobothriidae; genus Ligula; species Ligula intestinalis. Next base: position 8,880 of record JAYGXS010001172.1, read on the forward strand.
TATTGGTGTGGCTTAATCCTAGTTCCTTGATGCTGGAACATTCAGTAATTGGGTACCCTTGAAAAAAACTGTTAGTGGCAGCCTTTCAGACCCAAAACACATGTTTCTGCGCTTAAAAAATGAAAACTGCATCTGCCATGTTGAGCTTCACGCCAAAAGATCGTGAAAATCAGAATAAATGGGTTCGAGGCATCCCGCTGCCGTAGAGTTACAGAAGGAGTAAACACACTTGAGATCATTTGCATTAATATTAGATTGGGAGGTTTTACCACTCAATGAGATATAATATATGCAAATAAAGAAGAGCAGATGGCCTAGCATGGTACCTTGAATGACACCAGTCAAAATGGCGGTAGGTGTAGTGTATGCAAATCCCACTTAGATATTGTGTTGTCAATTTGAAAGATACGATCTGATGAAGTCTTTAAGTGGTAAACGAAATCCTAAAGCCTCTAGTTTGGCTAGCAGCCTCCTGTAAGGGAACGTACGCAAATGCTTCACTTAAGTCAAAATAGATGATTACCACAAAAAGATGATCATTATGAAAAGAAGTTAGTAGATTGAGAAACGACATGTGGAATGTTTCAAAAGAAAAAGCTGGTAAAAAGCGATGCTCTGAGGAGCTCAGAATTCAAAAAGCTGTAATTTTTCAGCAATTACCTTTTCAAAGATTTTAGCCAGAGAGGGCGTTTTGTGAACACCAGGATTATTGTGAATATCTGATCGGGAAGAGAATTAAATGCGGGAATTATAATAGTTGTCAAGTAATCCGGTAAAAGGCCATTTTCAAGAAACTCTGAATGTACCTTACTCAGAAAAGGTGGGAAATATGTTAATTGTTTGATGATTGAGTTTGGATTATTATCAGCTCCAACCAAATGTGGATTTTAAAGAAGACTTATTTGTTTTTGAAAACAAGCGGGTGATAATTTAAGGGAACTGAGATTTGAATCACACAGCACGGGGATTACTGGAAATAGGGTTAGATTCGATATTAAAGTGTTTGGCAAAAATGAATTGGCAATGGTGCTTTCTCCAAATCCTCTGTAACAAAATAATTGTTGCAATTGAATAAGGGTGGAATGATTTTCTGAAGCTTAAGCAGCGACCGAAGGCGGAAGACTTGAGCAACTGACCTGGAAAAATTCGCATCAATTTATGCTGTGGTCTCTCTACGCCTATCTCGTGCAAGCCTTATTTTAAGCTCTAATTCAAATATTTGCGCTATTTTTAAGTAAACTGATAAAGAGCCATTAGACGTTTCCTTAAGTTTTTTTTCTAATTTCCCTAGGTCTATTTTGGAGAAAATGCGGCACCTTAGAAAAAGCTGAATTTGCTTTAAAAATCTTAAGTGTGGTAGTAGCCTGAATATGATCTGTATCTTATTGCAATATCTCCTAAGAGGAGTATGGATTGTTAGTCAAAAACATACTATGCCAATATATATATATATATATATATATATGGCTTATTATGCAAAAATCTGTAATTTTATTGAGGATGAAATTTTTTCTATGTTAAAAAAACGTTTCATTTATGACGGCAAGAACAAATTTACCATATAGGTTGATGCGTTTCATATATCAAATATAATATTCGGGGAGCAGATAACGAGGTCTTTTTTCCGCTACCACTTAAACTCATGGTCCACAACATACCATACTAAAATTGTGATGCAATGTGTGCTGGTGAATCTGGCATAGCCCTTCACACCAGCCCTTCATCCCCCAAAGAAAGTGAATAAGAAAACTAGGCGCTGTCGTGGACCACACTGTAATTGTGCGCTGAACTTCATGCTGTCCGTGGATTGGCTGCGGTGCCTCCATTGTGAGTGGATGGCGCGCGTGTGTGACATCCATTGCCAGCCCGTGTGTCGTTAACGCTTCTAAGTTAACCGGCCCGGTAGCGTGACCACCGCCCAACCTCCTATCTTAGCCGGATGCGTGGATCAGCCCTCGTTTCGGGTTCAGTTTCCATTGCAGGATAGGTGAGTCATCCCGATCGTGTGCGCGGCGAAGGGCCCTCTCTGCCCGTCCTCCTACATCCCCCGTCGCCTGTACGTCTGTTTATGTCGTCATCAGGTCTGTGTGCGTATTGTGTGCATTTGGCCAGCTAATATCGGCTCTCCTTCCATACTTGGGTAGCTTGACCGGTTGGATCCAAAGCGCGGACCTGGCTCACATGTTTGGGCTCATCAATGGACTGATGACTCATGTTGGTCGTTTGAGTCGCGATGAGTTCTCCTCCCCTGCCGCGTTGATGGCCGATGTTGACGAAGTTGCAAGTCGCTCGCTAGCACCGGGGGCCTCGTCGAGGTTGATTGGAATCTTGTCAGTAGGGCCTGATAGGCTGGATTTTAATTAATATTTTCGTAGATTGTGCCCACGGATGCCCAACTGTCAAGCACTATTCTGGATATCTTGTCATTGTATCGGCCGATGACTTAGGCGTTTTCGAAAGCGAAATAATGATTATCCTGCTCCATATGGCCTTATACCAGTGACAATTTATCCTCGCAATTATCTGCAAACTTGTGTTCATACAGTCTTTTCAGAGGCATTTACCCGTTCCACCAACAAACCTTGCACTGCAGTTTTGGCATCGTATGCTGTAGACCACTGCAGATTGTTCCATTGCCGGAAGCGGGTCCAAAGGTCACATTATCTGCTGCCGGATTGGTGCATGAAATTTAGGCATCCGTGGGCACAATCCGCAGAAATATTGATTTAAATCCAGCCTATCAGGCCCTCCGGACAAGACTCAAAGTAGCCCCGATGAGGTTGCCGGTGCTAGCAAGCGACTTGCATATTCGTCAACTGTGGCCACCGACGCGGCAGGAGAGCAGATCTAATCGCGACTTAAACGACCAAAATGACCCATCAGTCCAACGACGAGAACCAACATGTGTGCCGGGTCCGCAATTTAAATGCCAACCGTTCCAGCCACCCGAGTATGTAAGGAGAGCCGATAGTAGCCGGCCAAATTCACACAATACGCACAGAGACCTAATAACGACAACAACAGATGGACAGGCTATGTGGAATGTAGGAGGACGGGTAGAGTGCACACGACCGGAATGACTCATTTACCCACCGACGGACACCGGACCCGGAACGAGGGCTGCTCCGCGCATCCGGCTCAGAGGGGAGGTCGGGCGGTAGTCACACTACCGGGCTGGTTAACGTAGACGCGTTAACGACACAAGAACCGGCAACGAATGAAACACACAGGTGCCAACAACCCACAATGGAGGTGCTGCACCCAAACCACGGACAGTAAAAAGTTCAGCGCTCGTGCATCAGCCATCGCTACAGCACCAGATGGTCTGCGTTGCATTCCAAGTCTCGGAAAGCAGAATCACACTACCCACCATTCTGAAGATGGAACATCCTGTATTTCTGAAACGTTAGCACAATCACAGTTTGGTCCACGGCAGCGCATTGTTTCCTTCTTCGCTTTTTTTTGGAGACTATGATCAGGATAATATATCTGGACCTCGTATCTACATCTTTATTGATCAGGAATGTGCAATCACCGATCGAACAGGCTTCAGAACTCAACAACGTCCATGAAGCAGTCGGAAATCCTCAACGGGTGACCACCTGTCTGACCGATTCTAGCCCAGTCATAATCGAAGTAGGAGGGGAAACAACAACGTCTGGGGGTTAATTGATAAAAAACTGTTTCGGGCTTATTAGCGTTTATCACCTAAGTATAACCCTGAACACCAGCTGGTCGGACAAAACAAACAAACGCACTCACAGACGGCACAGTTGGTTTACCACTCGCGTCTATCAGATGGCTCATAAGCACGCATCGAACTGCAGTTCATCAGCACCTTGCCACGTGCCATTTGCTGTCACTTCTGATTGAATATATATTAATCCAGGAATTTGCAAACACTTACCGAATAGACTTCCGAATTAAACAAAGATCTTGTCAGGTCAGAAGTCTCCAACGGGTGACCAGCTGCCAGGCCAAAGCGGGCCAAGTCATAATCGCACTATGGGAGGGGGGGGGGTTGACAGCGTCCGGAGGTAACTTGACACATAACTGTTTCGTGCTTATTAGCCTTTATCAGCCAAGCATAACTCTGAACATCAGCTAGTTGGACAACACAAGCAAACGCACTCACAGACGGCGCAGTTGGTCAACCACTGGTGTCTTTCAGATGGTTTATAAGCATATTTTTGAACCACAGTTCATCAGCACCTCGCCATCTGCCCTTTGCTGTCACTACTGATTGGGCATATATTCGATCAGAAATGTGTGAACTTCGATTGAATAGGCTTCTGAACTTAACAATTCTATCTATATTGTCATTCAAATTATCAATCACGCTACCCAATGTACGACAAGGTTTGACATAGATCATTATGCAGAGCGAATATCTGCCTACCCGAAGCTAACACGGTGGGAACAATTAGGTGGTTACCGAATGGCTTGATTCATTTAACCAACAGCAAACGGTCTTTGTTATCAAGCAAAGCGCGTGCATCAGGTTTTCACACAAAAAAGGCTTCAAATAATTAGATGCCAAACTGCTCAGAACGGTCTGTTTTTTTTTAAGGAACACATAATGTTAGCACCGCAGGAACACCTGCTAAGCAAAAACTCAACCGACGACCATACGACATGCCAAACGAAGTCCAGTTTATACATATTATAGTTCAACAGCCAAGTTCATGATAATAGATTGCTTATTTATGCTGAAACTGGTAATCTTAATGGATCTGACCACATTAGAGTTGGTAAACGCTTCAATGCTTACCTCTTCTCCGCGCTTCAAAACACTATGTTCTTTAAACCTCAGTGTCAACAAAATTCGCCATCAAATCACTTCTGAAGACCTAGGGTGTGCCGTGTTACCTGAGGAAATGTAAAACACATTAATAAATGGTGATTACGAAAAAAATGTCAGTGGGGCAGCTGAGTAAAATATTGGATACACCCAGCGAAGCCATAGTGATAAGATCACCGCAAAAACCCTTTTGTTATAGACTCACACAAGTCGCGTGAGATGCCGCAGTGATGATTTGCTCTGCCATCTAAGTAGGATGGCAGCAAAATCGGCCAGTAAGTACCGCAAGAAATACTGGGTAGAAATACTGTTCTCCATGTAGCACGTTTAAAATTTATGTGATGCTCGAAAACTTATCCGCAAAGTAAGTTGTAAGCAGTCTTCACCGGAAAATTCTCTTCGTAATGTGGACGGCAACCTTATCACAGAAAACTTGGCCAGGTTAAAATTATTGTGTGAACCCTTCGAAAAACTAATCAACTTCAATACCGAACCCAGCACCTCATAGTTTACGCAATTGACGGAGTCTATTCCCTCTTAACCATCCAGTGTCTTGCGTCTCACCTTTTAAAGGGGATATCGCCGACGCCATACAAAATCTGCACAACAGGGCGCCTAGAAAAAAAAAATACCCATTGAAATGTGCAAGTCCCGTGTGGACACTCTGGTGCCTAAATTTTCATGATGTGATTATAAAGCAAGGACATACCACGTTTTTCCTAAAGCGCGGCAGCTCAGGAGATCTGCAAGAAAGGAGATAATGCAAGATGCGAGAACTGCTGCCCCAGTCATCTTATCGGAGTTGTTGTGAAGATCTTCGTTCATGTGATTTTTGGGCAAGTCCACTCGTCCTGATTTACGAACATCGATACGCAAGCTTTAGTTCAATATTGAAGCGTCAATATAATTGAATATATTTAAAACCAGATTTTACCAAAGCATCTGCCCAAAATAATTTTCTGTTAAATGCCTTGTGAGAAAAACCATGCATTTTTTACAAATACATGTAGGCAGCGCGCATTTCTTATACAACTTCGCAAAAATTAACAGTCACGTTGCCTAGTCTCCCCCCTACAACGTTTGAAGTCCTTTTACTGAACATTTTACGGACTTTCAAAAAGGCTTAAAGGGAAACTGGTTTATTTCAAAGGATGTCATAGCTTTTAATATAAATTTTCGTAAGTGCTTAATTTGCTGCTATTTTTTTAAAACAACATGCTTGTACATGAGTTCACGAAACTATATTTGCATAAAAAGGAGTATTGAGGGTTGGGCAATACACTCCATAATATTTGAGGAGCAATTTAAGACGGCGCATATGTTTGAAGATAATTGGGAATAAGGTTGTTCCAAAACTATCATCTATCTTTGATTTAAATATATTTTTTTGAATCACGCTCATTACTCAATCGAATGGCGATTCATATTTACTTATACATTAACTATTTTAGAATATAAAATTGCAAAATATGAATTAACCACGTCCGCCGACTTACATGTTAGGTCCAACTGTTCGGCAGGGCTTCTTTATTTCAGTGTAGGTACTAGCCCGCTAGCCCCTGGTTATGCCACTTGCCATTTGCTGTCACTGCTGATCGGGTATATATTCACTCAGGAATGTGCGAACACCGATCGAATAGGCTTCCGAACTAAACAAAGTTCATGTGGTGGTCAGAGGTCCCCAACGTGTGACCGCCTGCCAGGCCGATTCCGGCAAAGTCATAATAGCAGTAAGTGGGGTATGACAGCATCTGGGGGTTAGTTGATACAGAACTGTTTCGGGCTTATTAGCCTTCATCAGCCAAGCATAACCCTGAACACCAGCTGGTCAGACAACACAAACAAATGCACTCACAGGCGGCGCAGTTGGTCCACCACTGGTGTCTATCAGATGGGTCATATGCACTTCATCCAACCGCAGTTCATCAGCGCCTTGCCACCTGCCATTTGCTGTACTGCT